>FIZR01006527.1:0-10972 GCA_900060175.1 Ferrisia virgata
GTTTAAATGGTCTTATAGAACCCCAAAGCGAATTTTGTTGATATTAAATCCCCCCCCCCCCCAATCATCCGTCGTAGGTCAATAAAATGTAATGGTCTGATTTTCATCAACAATATGGCATTGAAAATCAGGCTAATAACGATGAACATGGATAGTACATAGAATGGACAAATTTGAAAGAGCTGTGTCAAAATTATTTGAAAATAAAAAAATAACTTTTAGAAGAAAATTTTCTTATAGCTCTTTGAATTTCAGTGTTGGGCCACAAATGGAGAGAACAACATTTGTTCAATTTTCTTTGTACTATCCATACACTTCAATTTTGAGTTAGTCGAAAAATGAAAATAACAAAATTTGTACAATTTTTCATCTTCTATCCCTTCCTACACTTGAAAATTTGTTTCAATCATTATTTTTTCAACTTTCATTTCCCCTTTCAATTTTCAACACAGGCAACTTCTTCATCTAACATGTTTTTTGATGGTACGCGGTTATATCCAAGTTCTAGAACTCACTGAACACTGTATATATTATCTCATTCAAAATTGGTAGCTACCAAAACTATCATAACTGTGGATGTTTGCAAAGTAATTTCATAGCGCAGTTAATATGGTATCGTTGATTTTCCCCGCCTTCCTCTCCCTAATTTTTAATTTTAATGGTCTAATATTTCATTCCCTGCAATTTCAATATGGTCTAAGCTCAACACAAAATTCTTTGTTCATCTGCAATCATTATACCAACAAGCCTAAAATTTCACCAAAAATAGTACCACAAAGGTCATCACAAAACAAAAATATAGTATAAATCAACCACGTTAAAATAGTAATTTAATAAATGGAGCATAAAAAAACACACCTTTTCGTAGGCAGATATTTTTGCAAAATTCAAAGCAAAAAACTACACCACATTTATTTTTACTCGCCTAACCTTATCACACAAACGAATATAAAAATTCACGCCACTATAGGCAGGTGTTAGACGCAGGTAGCAAAGCACACGGCACACGGCAAAAGGTAAAATTCAAATTTTCAAAAAGCCTTTAAAATAGGACGTAAATTTTTAAACGTGAAAATTTATTATTTTACGAGACGAATTTCACAGCGTTACGTTTAATTTATTCAAAGATAACAGAAAATAAAATTTTACGCTTTTTTGGTAAATAACAACGAGAAATTTGCATTCAGCTGCCAGACTTCCTCACACTATGGTCTTCGTAGAAGGGAACGATGTAAAAACCCTTCTTCTACCCACTTCCTTCTCACAATATACATATTTCCATTATCCAACGTCGGCTACGGATGAAAATTGGCACGAATGCGATGGAAAAGGAAAAAGAAGGTAAAGGAACAGTTTCTGTGGTGAGTAGGGTAAGTAGACAGACACCAGACACTCAGACAGGTATAATAGAATGTTCTTTTCATTAAAAAACATGGACTAAAACCATTTTTGTTTTCATTAAAAAGAGTTCTCCTGTCTAGAAAAATCGCTCTAAATAAAAAAAAAAAATACAAAAGATACAGGTATCTATGTATAAGTATATTTCTGCTTTTTAGGTGAACTTTCTATATTCTTGAATAAATAACTGACACAATAAAAGATCCACTAATTAAGAGAAGTGGGTACACGCGGGGAGGGAAGAGGGGAGGTAGAGAGGGTTCAACCGTTTTATAAACTAAAAACAAACCTCCCGAGAGCAAAACAATTCAGTTCTAAAACTTGGCTATATCCGGATACCGCCAAAATAACACATTATATAAATAAGTTTGCCTATCTTGAAAATGGAAGGGACCATCAATAGATATTAAATTTGAAAAATTCTTCCAAAAAATAATGAAGGAAGTAGAAAAAATTTATTCTGTGCATTTTTTGTCTAACATGAGAATGGAAGGAGCTAAAAGCACATTTTATACGTTTTAAAAACCACCCTGACAAACTGCACAAATTTTCAGGTCAGGCTACAAATGTATAGAAATTGTACTAAAAACAATATTTGCTCCTATAATTTTCCAGATAACTTGGTTTATTCCATGTCAAAACGACTCAAAAAGTAACTCGGGTCCTTCGATTTTGCTCAAAATTTTTTTACATATTCCTCTTGGTGAATCATCGCCATTTCGGCCTTAAACCTTTATGGGGGTGGGCAGTAGCCTTTACAGCTTTCAAATAATCACGACTTTTTACAAACAGCTCAACTTTGAAAGCTCATATTTCAAGATTGGTTAGACTTGGATAAATTTGTTTGCGTGGTTTTGTTGGTAATTCAATGGAGATTCAAAATTGATGTTCAAAATTTTGAAAGCTCAAATTTGGATTTTTGAAATGAAAGCTCATCTTTTCATGATGAGTTTAAAGACTGAAAACTACTTACGTGAGGAACTAACTCTAAAAATCAGAAAAATGCACCAAAAAACCACTTATTTAGAGCTGTAAAGGGGTGAAATGGGGCAGAAAAGTTGAAACTCACAAAAGATACATGTAGGGCCCCTACTGAATGTACATACCTCATTTCATATTCCTGACTTAATTTCACCGCCAAACTGAGTCGATTGAGCGACTTTGGTTGGTATCACGCGGAGTAAATGATTTTAATGTTGGGGAAAAGGTTAATAAAAAATAAAAATAATAAAAATAAATATATGGCATGGTTCAAAATCGTCTTAATGGTTTTATAGGGCCCTAAAACGGATTTTGTTGACATTCCTCCTCCCACTCATCCGCCGTTGGTCGATACACTGTAATAGCCTGGTTGTTATTGACAATAAGACATGAGAATTCATGCTAAAAAATTTGAAAAATGTGAGTACGGAGGAGTCGGATTAAGAAAGTAAGTTGATTTTTGATCTCAGTGTCAGCAGTGCCAAATAGGTAACAATCGTGAATATTCATGCTCAGCGACCTCAAATCACAATCGATGTATCAATTAATTTTTTCAATTTTTTTGAATTTTGGCCATATAAAGGGGGCTGGTGAGCGCCTTTAGAGGGGTAGAATCAAAAAAAAAAGCTAATAATCGAACTCAGAGTCCACGAATTAGTAGAAATCCATATGTCACTTTACTTTTACCATCTTTTTGAATTTTCACAAAAATTGAGAAGCTCTATGCCCCCAAGGGGTGTTCGAGTCCCATTTTAAAAACTAATTAGTTAAGACTAGCATAAAAAGTTCTTCTATGCGTGGTAATTTTTTCAGATTTTTAAATGGTTGCTTTCAACCTTTAAACTCATCTTGAAGAGTTGAGCTTTCATTTTAAAATTTCAAATTTTAGCTTTTACAACTTTGGACATAAATTTTGACTCTCCATTGAATTACTAACACAACCGCGTACACAGATTTATCCAAAGTCTTACCAATCTTGAAATATGAGCCTTCAAAGTTGAGCTGTTTAACAAAAAGTTACGATTATTCGAAAAATCCCCCCCCCCCATTAAGGGTTGTGGTCCAGTAGCGATGATTTTTCACTAGAGAGGAACTCGCAAAAAGAAATTTCGAACAGAATCGAAAGATCCAAGTTACTTTTCGAGTGTTTTGACATGGAATGAGCTACTTACTACGTACTTCGTATAACTCTATTCAATTGTATGTACCACACAGAAAATATCCCTTCAAGCAAAAAGTTTGCTATCCTATTTACACGTATGCAATTCGAGTTTCAGCGCTCTCAGGCAAAATCTTCACACCTTATCGTGAAACACGCTGCATGTGAAACAAAATAGAATGCATTCCAAATTCTCTTCATTTTCGTCACTCTACTACACCTCTTCCCTCCCCCCTCCTTCCCAACCCAACAACCATACTCGAAGTACTTCCATACCTAGTCGCACAGACAGGCACGACAATACTGACGTAATACATGCACAAATGCAAACATCATTAAGAAATACTTTATACACGTGTGCAATCCAAGACTGCGGTTTTGATTACGAAAACCTAACGAATATTTCAAGTACGAATATATAAAGACAAGAGACACAAACGGGTATATAACCAAGTTGAAAAAAAAAAAAAATAAATAAAAATAAAAAATAAAATAACTCGAGAGCAAAAGCAAACGCACGCTGAAGTACATTTTAATGATATTTTGAACTAAAATATTCGACGGAGCGGAGCTGGAGTATTTTCAACACATTTGATTTAAAATTGTTGTAACGTTTAATTACGTTCACTTTTTAGGTAAGTCGTTGCGCGATGATGAGCTTAACAAAACAAAATTTAATTAAAACTTTAACTCGTCGGTTCCACAATATAAAGCTTTGTTCGGCGAACGAAATCGTTTTAAAAGTTAATAAAGCGATAAACGGGCCTTTTTTTCTTCTTCTTACTCTTTCACATTTTACACGGCGAAGAAAACGCTCAAACTTCTTTCGCTTATGCCTACACTTACAGCCACGTAATCGTCAGGTGAGAAAGATAAAAAATTCTCGCCCAGTATAGCAAGGTTCTCCCAGTAATATAAACGTATACCAAAGAGTGCCTAGTAACATTCGTACAGTGTGGCCATTCAATTGATGAATTTCCTAGGTAAACTTAATTTTTCCGACAGATTAATTTACTCTCATCTCGTTGAAGAAAAATATAGCTATGTAGGTCTAGGTACCTCGACCAAAATACACGGAGCACGCGATAAAATCGCATTCGTTCGTAGACTTGTATATACGAAAGAAGAACGTGGCAATAACGAGTATAAAATTTACACAGCAGGTACCTATACTATCTAGGTACATCTGTACAGCTACTTATATAACCAGCTGAGTAGATAGGCTCGGCTGGTATAGCATTTTACAAGTTTTCAGAAGATGGGTAGGTAGGTAGGTAGGTAGGTAGCTAGGTACTTGGTAAAAACCTCGAACACAGAGCACGACTCATTGTTATAGAAAAGTTGATGAGCTCGAAGCGTTTTCTGGCCTTTAGAGTAACGAAATGTAGCTAGGTAGAGGTACGTTACGTTGTTGAATTGTAGTAATTGAAACGGTCCTCCATACTCGCCTTTAGTTATCCAGCCGTGCAAACTTCGTTTCCATTAGCCACGCTATAAAAAGTATCATGTTGTAATATAACGACCAGCGAGCAAGAAAGATCTGTATACATAGCGGATACTTTCCTATCCTGCTCGCAGTTCTTCATTCTTTTTCTTTGTTCTGGTTTTCACTTGTTTATTTGACACTCGTGAGTAGCATTTTTACACGACGACGATGACGACAACTTAGAATTCAGCTAGGGATTATACGATGGGTTTTTCTTCAAATTCTGCTGTAGCTAGCTAGGACCCTTTCTTTCGCCTTCCTCATCCCATATACCTATATATATATGTATGCTTAGTTTTCTCCAAAGTACAACATATATATACGCACACGCACACACACACACAATACTCCCAATCCTATAGGTCGATCGGATTTCCTCATCGTCGCTGTTTGCTCTGTAAATACGGGCACACACACACATAAACGAGAATCGACGCTAGGACCTTACATATGAAAATGAGAAAGAAAACCAAGGGTAAGAACGTACACGAATAGTAGTGGCGGGTATCATATTGATAGGCTCGAGCAGTTCGAATATATACGTAGACTTTTCACAGAGATAGGATTTTTCTCGAGTTATACGTGTTTTCTATGGTATAAGTTTTAAATTTATTCTTTTACATCGAACTTTTATTAAACTGGGTAATATGTGATAAAAGTAAGTTTTGAATGTTTTTGTGTAAAGTTTTTCCAACCCGTTTCAAATATACATGTATACAAGTATACCGTCCTACGTATGTATGTAATGTAAGTAGTAAGCAGTAAGCAGTGCAACGTGTATTATAGAAGAATACGCGACAATCGTACTAGTATAATATGCCAAACACTAGGTCACGCAGCATACTTTTCAAAAGCAAAACGAAGCGAAAAAAAAAAACAGAACTCCCAGTTACAGGAAACGAGAAGCAAAAATCGCATTTTGAATTACAATTAAACTTCACCATACGCCATTCGCGAATGTAAAAATAAAAGTCGCGAAGTATTTTTTTTTTTTTTCATTCTTTCGCCTCTCTTTCATTTTCTTCCTTTTTTTTTCCCAAAGCAAAGAGCAAATCATAAATGACTCTTTGCAACGTTCTATGTTCTTCTACTAAGTGTAGGTAGGTATATATTGAAAGCAATAAATCGCATTTCTATTTAGAATCGAGACTTACCGAGATTTTATGCATGTATTGCTTGCATATGTACACCAACAAATAGAGGAAAAAATTATACGATTAAAACGATTTTCTATATTGAAATATCACACGTGTGTGTGTGTGTACCATTTGTGGGTATTTTGAAATCGAGCATCGAAAAAAAAAGTAAACGATAATTTAGGATCATATTGAACTTACTTACATGCCAGAGAGTTTTTTTTAATAAGGGTCAAAAACGACCTCCGACCCTAAATCGATCAAACTTGAACCAAAATGTTACTTAGGGTCTAAAAACGTTTCGAAACAAATTTAACCACCCCCTTCCATATATTTGGAAGGGGGGAAGTAAACAATTTTGAAATTTTCACAGATATACATCTTACTGAGTATTATGAATGAGAATTTTTTAAAAATTTTTCGATGCACATTTTTTCAATTTTTTTTAGGTTGAAATTTTCAAAATTTTTTTTTTAATTTAAGGGGGGACTCGTGGCTGAAAACATTTTTATTATCTTTGTCAGGTGGTCATCTATCACATATATTTTTTTTAAGTTCCAAAATTGAGTGCAGCATGCTCAAAAAAAATCGAAACCAAAAAAAACACGTTTTCACTACTTTTTCATAATTAATAAGGCAGGTATCCCAACTCAAAGTAAAATTTCGAATCAATACATGAATAAATTGAAAGTACATATGAAAAGAACACGAATTCCAAAATTTCAATTCCTGAAATGCGTTTCTCGAATTTAGGCGAATTTTTCAAACTTCAAAATTATCTCATCGTCGTGTAAATTATTAAAATTTGATCTGATCAACGAAAAAAGCAGAAATTTGATACACACCCTACTTTCGACCTCCTCTTCCCCCCCCCAATCGATTGAAAGCGTTTTCGAGATGTTTTGTAGCCTTCAGGAATTTTTGGACTTCTCCAGTGCTGGAGAAGAGTTCATAAAAATCGTACATATGGACACTGGGGAGGGGGGGCTTAAAATACAAAATTCACTAGAACCTCGTCCACTAAAAAGTTTTGTTTGGCCCTAAAAACACCATAGCTAAAATTTCAGCCGATTCGAATAATATTAACCCGAGCCTCATTAGCGTTGAAGTTACGAATCAAATGCTACCAGCTCGAAGCCCGAGCACGATACTAACCGCCGCGACACGTAGTGGAGTATTTCTATGTTATCGGACATGGATGACAAATACTTCAATTCGTTGGAAACAACGATTGATACTGGTCAAAGTACGGAGTATAATTGGAAAAAAGTTCAAAAATTGACAACAAAATTATTTTCTTAAAAAAAAGTTTGAAGCATGAGTGAAAATTTTGGCCGAAATTTTAGCTATGGTAGTATAAATGGATTAAAACAATAGAAAAAATTTAGGCACTTTTTTCTTTGTAGGAAAAATTTTAGATCATGGATAGGGAAAATATCTATAATTATCAAAAACGTACACCACCTACTCGCCGATTTCTTTTCACATTTATCCAACTTGAACATGTAACATAAAATGAAAAAATCATTCATTTCTCTTTAATCCGAAATTAAAGTTAAATCATGAAATCAACCATTACTCTTCTTACTTCCAGTTCACACTTGACATTTCATCCAAAACGTACACTATCAACTCGCCAATATCTTTTTAAATTTTTTCAACTTGGACATTTTAACATGAAGTGCAGAAATCATTCATTATTTTTCTATTTTTGTAATTTTCTAATATTTTTTTGTTTTTTAATTATTTTTTAATTAGACATCCATGTAAACTTTTTAACACAAAGTAAAAAAATTTTTGATTTCTTTAATTTTAAAATTTTTTAAATTTTTTTACTTTTTATTTTTTATTTTTCTTAATTTCTTTATTTATTTCCTATTTTTAAACTTTTTCTATTTTTTTAATTAGACATCCATGTCGACATTTCAACATAAAGTACAAAACACTCATCACAATTTTTATCTTTTAATTTTTTATGAATTCATATTTTCTAAAATTTATTCAACTTGGACATTTTAACATGAAGTGAAAAAATCAAAACCGTTACACTTTCACAAAATGACTTTAAAAAACTCATAAAATTATTAAAAAAAAAAAAAAAAAAAAAAAAAATTTAAAAAAAAAACTTACAATTTAAAAAACTCAAAAAAACAAAACCCTTTCCCGTTCAAAAAAAACTTTAAAAAACTCAAAAAAATATTAAAAAAAAAAAAAAAAAAAAAAAAAATTTAAAAAGTAAACTTACAACTTATAAAACTCGAAAAAACTCAAAAAATTGGCAAATAATCAAAACATATAAATTTTTTACTTTATCCAACGTAAAATGGCGAAGAAATTGTTCGAACTGTCATTTTACAGATAGAAAAAAATTGAAAACGAAAAAAAAAAACTCCAAATAATCCCTAAAATAATGTAACCTTGCTGGTGATAACCCCCTTCCTCTCTGTCTCACCGGAAAAATTCAAAAACAGTCAATTTTTCCTATTAAGAGGTAAAATTACAGAAAGATTATTCAAAATGTCGTTTTACAGCTCAAAAGACGCGAAAAACTGGTAAAAAATCATGAAAAAAATGTTAATTTCACGTTTACCATATGATAAAAAAAAAGTCACTAAGATGTCAGTTCATTGTTAAATCAAAGTAAAAAACCAAATGCAAAACGAGTTAGAAATCTTCAATTTGTCGCTGATAAGGCGTACAATCACTTTTTTTAAATACAAAATATCATTTTACAGTTCAAAAATTACGAAAATATGAAAAAACTCCTAAAATATGTCAATTCTGCGCATTTTTGATGTGGAATTAAGAAGAAATATTCGACTCTAGATGCCATCATTCCAAAGCTATAGAATTTATAAAACGAGGCAAAGGTAAGAAAAGTCACATCACAGATGATCTGACCTTGACTAGACGGTAAACGTAAAATTTTCATTTTAAAGCGTTAAACACATTTTGACTTTGGTAATTATTCATTATTAAAGATGAAAAATGAAAAAAATTACTTTTACATACAATTTTTTGCGATACAACTCTTGACAGCGGCAAATAGATAAATCATCACTCAATTTGAAAACTCTCACATCGTTCATAGAAAAGAAACAGTGGCGTAAAGATGATGAAGGCGGAGGTGTTTGGAGAACGACCCCCTCCCCCAGTGAAATCCCCCACTAAAAATTCGCCCAAAAATTTGCCAAAACCAACTCCCACAGAAACCCTTTAAAGTTCAAATGATAGATATTATTAAAATATCTTAAGTTTGTTTCTTTTATTTCTGTTCATGTTCGTAGGACCAAAATTGATACTTACAACGAGGAAAAAAATTGCCTACACTTTTTGTTCCAAGATTTCTAAACCAACCCCTCCCCCCCCCCCCCCCCCAAAAAATTTCCTACCCTTTTTGTTCCAAAATTTATAAACCAACCCCCCCCCCCCCCCCCTCCTCAAAGGGTTATCAAGTTACGCTACAGGAAAAAACCTCGAAGAAAAAAAAGGGGGTAAAAGGTAATATAATTGAAAATTCTTATACGAATAACACCTGTTAGAAAGAGCGAACGAATGTCACCAGTCCTGCCAATAACTAAACAATAACTAAACGATGCATGAATACAATATACGTAGAAAATGGGTACTTACCTAAGAAAAATTCACATTTGTAATGCGTTTCGAGCATCACAACGTACACGTAAGATCCGCATAGCACATAAATTACGCACTAACGATCGACTTAATCACGAAACACCTATAGGTACGGTACATGGGAGTCCAAATCACCTGAAAGTCATAAATCATACATACTTGTAAATACACAGTTGTTACCCGTACTTCGGAATGCTACTTACAAATTTTCCAACAACAACTCGCTACACATAGAAATTGGCGAGTGAAAGCTTAGAGAAACGTATTCATGGTAGGTCGCTATCAAAAATCACAAGTACAATGTTGTTGATCGCCTTGTTATTGTTTTGCAAAGTAATTGATAATATGGACTTGAAAAATCTGCACGATGGCGGGGAATTACACAATAAAATCATGGACGATTTACTACACGAAGAAGAGAACATGAAGCAAGGTAAAATTTCAGAGGCGAATACAGCAACGTCAACGTCATCACCATCCAGTGATTCATCGGGCAACCTACCACCTTTGGTGGCTTTCGAATTTCCGCCGGATTTCTACGAAAAGCAAGGTAGAAAGATAGTAGAAGCTTTTGAAGGTAAAGTTGGTAAGTTTTTCGGTACCTCGCAAGTCAACAAGTTGAAAACTTTCGACAACGCTGAAGGAATGTTCGATTATCTTTCAAATATGGATTTCAACAACTGTATTGTAAATTATATCGTGCAAAAATGTGAGTATATTAATTTTTTTTGTAATACTGAAAAGCGGATATGGTGGACAGGTGAATAAAAATAATCGGATTCGATGTAGGCATCGCTTACGTGAAACCAACGGAAACAGTACAGATAAACGGAATTAAAAAGAACGCTTGTAGGCAGACTTGTCAACAAACCCTCAGCACTCCTATCGCATTCGTGCATCGAATGTTTCAAAGTTTTATTTCTCAAGTAACCGACGAAGATTTACGATTCCAAATATACCAAGATCCGGAAAAATCTTACGAATATTCGTTCGATCGACGAAAAAAACAACGATTATGCAAATGCGTCGATAAAGGATTCCAGGTCAAAGTGAGTCCCAGATTATTGGAAATCATCAACAGCAAATTCAACGATCCACGAGGTACGTTACGTTAAATCGATAATGAAATTCGAATAGATCTTCAATAGTGCTGTTTTTTTTTTTTTTTTTTTTTTT
>FIZR01006532.1:0-11390 GCA_900060175.1 Ferrisia virgata
ACTTTCATCTATTTCGGCATTATATTTTATTTTCTACGTATCTTTAAAAATTTATTTCACTCCCTTACAAACGTAGCACTATTTAAAATCTTAAACTTATTCGCTCATCGTGAAAAACTGAGTTCTCAACTCAAAAATTGAACTTCGAGCTTTTAAAATTCTGACCATCGATTTCAGACCTTTTTTTGGTCCCTTACAAAACTACGCTATCGGATCCGTCGTAAGCCTCACTGATCTCGAAGTAAGAGCCTTCGAAACATAGTTGTTTGTCAAAAAATTGCAATACTTGGAAAATTGTAAAGACCCCGCCCCCTACCCCTTCGATGGTTTGCGGCTGAATGATGCTGATTTTCTCATTACAGGGTGCCTGAACGAATTCTGAGCGAAGAAAATTCACTACTTTTGCATTCTATCTATATTTTTTCACTACTATTCGAAAACTAGAAATACTGACTGACCCCAAACCCCTTCACCCGTAAAAAACCTCACGGGTCAAATTGATTGAGAATTTTTTCTCTTAATTTATTCCTCGTGTGTGCATTGCTTTTGTGTTTCCACTGTGCAGATAGATTTAGATATGCACATTTTCCGTATCAAAAAATAATTTGTATTTTAGTCTCGTCTGTAATATAATACAAATACCATCGTTACGTTGTTTTAAAAGTAATTTTTTTCCAATTTTTATAGGTATTGCAAGCTGAAAATTTGAGGATGTAATTATGGACGGATTTTAACGAACTGCTTTCAAACTTTCAACCGGAACTTGGACTATAACAGGTAAGAAGTATTCGATATGTAACATTAAAAAATTTTTACGAATTTTCCAAAACTGTTTTCGAACGTGTGAATTTGAAGAAATGCGAAGACGAAAATTTTCCCTCTGCGTAAAATAACCGGGTAATTTTGAAAACGTGTTTGCTTTCGGCTAGAATTCTCAAAGATGGTGAAAATTGTTAACGAAATTGGTAATTTTGAAAAATTGTCTCGTCCGATGACGCTACGCCAATTCGTAGAAAAACGAAATGTCACGATTTTGATTCGTGTTGAAAAATTGATTTTCGAACACGATGACCATTGATTGCGTCATAGGGCAATTCAATGTATACGATTGTTTAACTTAAAGTTTGGATTTTATTCTACTCGCAAAAACTTCGCATTCTAAATAGCGACTGGATTATTATTCATTAGGATGGGATTTATCGTAATCGGCGACTATCGAATTTTCATCCCATTCTACACACATTTGTCCTTATAAACGCAGTAGCACTCGTGCGGTATAAGTATACATGGTTCGAGCTATATGCTCTGTTCCACGTAGTCGTATATACATATAAGATTACGCTATCTCATTTTATTTTTTTTTTACTCGTCTCTTTTTGGCATGGTTTATGGGCGACAGCGATTTAGATGGAAGACTTTTCATCACTTTAATATTTGAAAAACCATTTAATAAAAAATATTTCAATATCGTTACGTTGTGCGCTTCCTCGCTTCGCGTTGTAGATGCCGCAGGGCTTGATTTTCGTTTTGCAATAAACACTATCGTGGGTTTTTTTTTTCTTACTTACTAAAAGCTTTTGAAAATTTCAATCAGTTTATTTCGTACGTGCGTATGTGTTTGGTGCGGCGAAGTGGAAAGGAGACGTGTACGAGAAATAGTAAGTATTCTTCCATTCAACGTAATGGAAGTATTGGAAATAAGTTTGCATGAGATGGATGCATTGGGATAGAAGATTTGAGGAAAGCGTACTAAACTATGTATTGTGGAATGATGTATTATAGATAAGCGAGTGATTTCGAAATGGAAATAATGACGTTAAAATAAGTCTGCCCATCAAAAATATTCGTGTAGATGGAAGGCTACGCATGAAATGTGTACTATATACTCGACTACTTGCCACCATGCCACCAGTAGGTACGTGTGATCATGCTCTTGATTTTTAATAGTTGAATCGTCCAGCTCCTGAAAGCTTGGTTACGTCCTTTAGCAGACCTGTTTGTCACACTTACGTTACTAGAAATACGTGCAAATAGTTTTATTACACTGCCTGCTGTAATGCATTTCGCTTACACGGGTGTGTAATTAAGCACCTACAACATTTCAGAAGATGTGATAAATTTGACTAGTTACCCACTTGCTAGAAAATTAATTTCCATCATTTAAACATTTGTTATTCGTAAATATGGCGGTATGTTAAATCTTATTTCGGAATAACAGCAAAATTTCGGAGGTATACAATATCTGTGTGTTGTGTTGTAGTGGTTATAAAATGCTTATATTTCACTAACATCTCTGCAAATATTACATATATTTAGTATGTAATTGGTTACATGGTACCCAGCTACCTACTGCCTACAGTATCTAGTATCTAATCTATCTGCACAGGATGTGCGGCGAACCAATGTTACCTTGTCACGTGAAGAAGTAGTCTATCTTGAAAATGGAAGGAGTCAAACGAGTGTATTGAAAAATTTCAATCGAAACGAATTTTTAACTTTAAAAATCAATTTTTTGTTTTCAAATAATTTTGTTGAAGCTCCATCAATTTTCGTGTTGGGCATAAAATGAAGGGAACAATTCATCATCAACTTTTTTTTGAAAGATTTCATTTTGATGAACTTGTTGAAATAGCCTCTTCAATATTGATGTTGGTCAAAATGCAAATGTGACAAAATTTGTCCAGTTCTCCATCTACTGAGCAGCATGGATAACATAGGACACTCGGCTGATTGTAGAGCAGCGTAAGCAAGCCAAATGTTGTGGCGACAGTGAAGAATATAGGCTACTGAACACATAAAAAAATCAGTCCAGCAATGTTGCCGTAGAGACAGGGAAGCCTACCTTGACCAATCCTACTGTGAAATACAGGAATACGCAGACCGCAATGAGACCAGTGCAGTATACAAGAAAATATGTCAGATCGGTAGAGATTTAAAACCCAGAACTCGCGAGATTAAGAAAGATGATGGCACAGTTGTGTGGGATTCCAGAAGAATCCTGGATTGCTGGAAAACATACAATGAGCGGTTGTACCAAGACAGTCAAGCGCCAGAGGTAAACTAACTGGTTCCTACAGTCGAAGTGACAGGTGAAGATGAGCTAAACATTCTACTTGATGAAGTAAGGGACGCGGCGAATGCGATGAAGAAACGCAAAGCATCTGGTTGCGATAGTATTGAAGCTGAATTGTGGTAGGCTCTTGGTGAAAGCGGAATCAAAGCAGAATGGCAACTCTGCAGTGTAATATGGCAGAGTCGTAAATGGTCTACTGAATGGTTTAAGTCGATGCTGGTTCTTTTGCATAAGAAACGAGATGCAAGATTATGCTCTAATTATCAAACAATTGCTCCAATTCCCCACGGCAGCAAAGTCATGTTACGAATCCAAAACACCCGGATCCAGGCATATCTACATAGGCAAATTCCACCTGAACAAGCCGGGTACATACCAGGAAGAGGAACAAAGGAAATGGCAATGAATGCCTGGCAAATTATCGAAAAATGCTGGTAGTTCAGCTCTCTTCAAAGTTTTAGGAGAGATGGGAGTCCCTGCTCATATAGTAGTAGTAAAGTCCCTATATGAGTTCAATTCCATGGTGGTGAGAGTTGATGGTAAAGAGTCTGAGGCTTTTCAAGTGGAACAGGGAGTGCGTCAAGGATGCATATCATCTCCACTGTTATTCAACATCTATAGTGAGCACATAATTTGTGAGGCTCTAGAACATTGGACTGGTGGTATTTCTGTTGGAGGAAGAAGAATTGCTGATCTGCAATAAGCAGATGATACCACCTTGATTGCTTCGGATGAAGAGAAAATGGAATCTGGTGAAGATGACCAACGAAAAATTTAGACTTTGTATTAATACATCAAAAACGAAAATTATGGTGATGGATTGGGGCAAGTGTCTTCCAGTTTCCACAGCTCAGAGCGGATATGAAAAGGTCAACGCTTTTGTATATTTAGGCTCCATTGTCGAAGCAGATGGAGGCTCATTGGCAGAAGTACGGCACCGAATCGCTCCGAGCAAATCAGCTATGACTAGACTGTGTAATGTTACATGTAATAACAAAATGTCCAGAAAGATAAGGAAAAGACATACACAGTCAATTGTTTTCTCTGTTTTCCTATATGCCATGGAAACATGGACATTGAAGGAAGATGATAAAAGTAGATTCGAAGCCTTTGAGATGTGGGTCTAGCAAAGGATACTGAAGATACCGTGGACAGCGCGACGAACCAGTATTTCAATCTTCAACGAAATACAGAGGCCAACGCATTCTAGGGTATTTTGGACATGTGACCAGGAGAGAAGTCGGAAATCTCGAAAAAGACATTCTCTTTGGTAAAGCCCCTACTAAAAGAGGGAGAGGAAGATCTTCGACCAGGTGGTATGACATCATCGAAGCGCGAATAGGCTCTGTGGTAAGAGCTGCTTCACAGGCTTGGGATTGTGGGAGGTGGAGCACTTTCGTGCAATACGGTCGTATGCGACTACCACCGATTGATGATGATACATTTCCATACTTGAAAATTTATTTCGATTGTAATTTTATAAATCCGGTTCGGTTACATCGTAACTCTCTCGTTTCCAAAATGGTTTTTTTCTCCCTGGCCATACTTCGCTCATTCCTTTTACAGAGACCAAGAATATTCGCTATCTCTCAGCAAACGATATAATCGACCATATTTTATTTAAAAAAATATCAGTACAGATTCTCGATTCAAAGTTGAATTGGGCAATTCTTCTGGCGTACTATATTGAACGAAATATTCTGCATCTATTCTGATCTTTTGTGTATTTACCTTAATCAAATAACCAAGATTTTTTTTCTCAAGTGGTAGGGGAACAGTAGTACCACATAAACAGATGACGATATTCAAATATCAACAAACGATGTTTGAAAAAAATCCAAAGCTAATGAAGAAATAGCACTAGGTAAAAAGGAAAGAGATTTTTTTTTATCTACTTTCGTCGCTACGCTACGCTTACATTTATACGTGTTTGAGTGGTTGGTATCGATATGAAAATAGATTGGCGGTTGTATTGAATTGCGAAAAGTCAAGTAGGTATGTAGTAGATGTACCTCTCTACCTAGTACCTCTACCTATATAACGTTAAAATGAATATTAATCGTAGATTTACAACGGTGAAGTGCTTTTATAGCTCGAAGCGAAATTTAATCGAGCAAAATGCGCCCGTATTAAGATATATTCTCGACTCTGACGACTCGCACTCGTGTATTAGTGTACACATTACGTGTTTGAATGGGATACAAATAAACGAATACATTCGCGCTTTTAATTCGCAAAGGTCTTCCTGTTCTTTGTAAATGGTAAAACGGAATTTAGAATGGATAAAAAGAGCAAAAAAAATTGAACGAAAGTGCCTATAGGCTGCGGAAACGACGAGTAGCATAATTATATCTGCGGATTATTATTTCGTCGAAGTATACTTAGGTAGGGCAAATACTCGTAAATTGCGTAAATACTGTAGGAGCGTTATAAATTGCGTGTTTAGCTATTTTATCGGCGACCGATCTACGATGGTTGGGCGACCTTTCGTGTACCCCTTTTGTAAATTGTATAGGTGTAGGTGGTTGGTAGGTACCTAGCTACATATACAGCGTGCGTATAATGTTTTTGAATCGAAAAACGCGTCTTTTTCGACCATTAAAATTTTATAAATTACGGTCGAGTGTACGGTTAAGCTGTATTAAAACAACATTTTATCTGCATTGTAAGTACACGTAAGTGAAAAAAAGGCGAATGAAAAAAAGAACATCGCTGCGGGTTGCTTTTTCAGCTCCGTTTTCTTAAAATACTGAAGTCGAATGAATCGTTTTATTCGCACGTTAATTTTTCTCATTCAGCAGTAAGGGTGAAATTTGATACAGAGGTGAACAGTTGGAAGCCCAAAAGGTACATCTAGAAACGAGTGGGAAGGATAAATTCAAAAAATACCAAAAACTGTACAAAAAACTAAATTTTTGAACCCTCAAGAGGCACATATGGGACCACGACTAAATCTTTAACATTAGTAACGTGCTGCTTTTGAAATTTTTTCGCCGAACTCCTATTTATTGACGTACTGAAGTTCCACCCACTGGTTGTCATTATAACTATAAATATACAAAAAAAAACAAAAAAAAAAATGCTCAAAAAAACTACCTTTTTGGGACTATGAGGGAAGGGCCAATTTAAAAAATACCACTTTTTGCGATTTTCAACCCTCAGCACCAGCGCCCCCAAAATTTGAACATAGCCGAAATTGAGCCAACTGGCATTCTCACTATGGTGTTTTTGAAATACGAAATTTGTAATTTTTGGAACCTCACCCTGTATAAAGTTTTGTTTGGGCCTTAAAAACATCGCAGCTAAAATTTCAGCCAATTTGAATAATATTAATCCGTGCCTGATTGGCGTTGAAGTTACGAACCATCGCTTCCAGCCTGAAGCCCGAGCCAAATACTAACCGCCGCGACACGTAGTGGAGTAGTTGTATGTTATCGCGGACCCTGACGACAAGTACTTCAATTTGTTGTAAACAACGATTGATACTGGTCAAAATAGGGGGTATAGGTAAAAAAACTTCAATATTCGGGCGAAATTTTTTTTTTTTTTTTTTTTTTCAAAAAAAAAAGTAAAAAAACTTCAAAATTCGGGGGAAATTTTTTTTTTTTTTTTTTTTTTCAAAAAAAAAGATTATAACTGGAATGAAACTTTTTTCTTGTGCTTTGGAAAATTGGGACGAAAGTGTATTCTAACCAATTCGACGTCGTAGATATTGAACACAGTGTCATTTTTGGCGCAGTAATCTTGGTTTCCAAATTACGCTCGCCAATTTTTTTCTTCAAAAATAACATTTGAACACGACTCAGGAAGGTCAAAATAGAACGTAAATGAGAATAAAGTTCGAAAATCAGCTGGAAAATTATTTTCCCAAGAAAAGAAGTTCGATATTCGAGTGAAAATTTTTTCCTGACGTTTGGAAAATCGAGACGAAAGTGTATTCTGACTTATTTGAGGCCGCAGATTATGAACACAGTATCAGATTTGGCGTGTAGTGCTTCGTTGGCAAGATACCTTCGCTAACTTTTTTCTTATACTGTGTTCGTTAAAAATAACAAAAATAACGCTCGAACACGACTCAGCAAAGTTGAAATTGGACGAAAACCGACCCTGCGTCCATATCGTACGACCTCGAATTACCCTGAATACTTTTTTATTTCGATTTTACAAATCTTAGGAAAAAAAATTCACTGAAGCTCCAAACTTTTTATTTTGAAAAAAAATTTCCGGTCAATTTTCGGACTTTTTTTCACATGCATTTTGACCTTACTGAATAGTGTTTAAGCGAGCGTTATTTCTGATGAACGTAGCATAAGAAAGGAAACCAAATACGACCTCGAAAAAAAAAAATCCCTTTCAAGCTCCGAACATTTTTGAGAAAAAAATTTCCGGCTGATTTTCGAACTTTTTTTTTGCCTATACCCCCTATTTTAACTGGTATCAATCGTTGTTTCCAACGATTTGAAGTATTTGTCATCAGTGTCCGCGATAACATAGAACTACTCCACTACGTGTCGCGACGGTTAGTACCCCCCTCGGGCTCCAGGCTGGTAGAGTTTGATTTTTTCAATGCTGATTAGGCACGGGTTAATATTATTCAAATTGATTTGAATTTTAGTCTTGATTGTCTTTCAGGACCCGAAAACGGAATTTGTTGATTACACCCTTCCCTATACGATCCGCACTCTTAATAGTCTGGTTTCTTTCGACAAAATCGAGTAGAAAATCAGACTGAAAAACACAAATCATGTATTGAATTTTTTGAAAACTGGCTCGAGAATCAAGCGTTTAAATGCGGCGGTATTTTTTCTTTCTCACCATCGCCGCAATCCTTATCTGATAGAGAAGGTTAAACGGCGAGGTTTTAATTTTTACCCAAAGACCATTGACAAAAGGTAAAAGGTATCCTTTTGAAATACGTGCCTATTTATTAAAAATTTAAAACCAACGAGAGTTTTCAGATGAACTGCGTTTGAAAATCGGGAATGGAGAAAGTAATGGGGGGGAGGGGGCAATTTCGATAACTACGGGTATTTCGAAAATATTCGGAAAGTGTATGGAAAGGTTGTACAGGTAGCTAGAATTTTCGCTAGTTGGTGCTTATTCGTGGTGTTTCACAAAGAATGCTCGTTCGGTTGGCTGCGGTATTGAAAGAAGCCAAAATACGTTTTTTTTTCCCTTTCTTTTAAAAAAACGGCTCGAGAATAATACTTGGCTAGGATGCGAAGTGCGGTGAGGGCGACGATGCGATGGGCAGTAAAGGTGCGCCGCGCCGCCCGTCGCTGTTGACGTCGCGGCCGCAAGTGGGCCCCAGGTCCCGTACCACGCTCGTCTACGAGCCGACTATTACAAAAAGTAGTATAAAACCTTTAGCAGTGCGAGAGGCCGAATTTACTAAAGAGTCAATATTTACTGGAAAAACCTTTTTAGCAATAACCTTCTAGCTATGCTAATTCCCAGTGGTCTTTCGTCGGCTTCTCTTTTTGCGGCTAAAATGCCGAGTTTATAAACTTAGTATACTATATTATCGAGCATTTCGGCCGAAACGTTTTGTTACCGCTGTTGCTGCTTCTGCTGCTGCTGCTGCTGCTGCCGCTGTTGGTGTTGTTGTTGAAGCAATCTTGACCGCCGTTTACGGTGTGGTCGATGTGGCGTTTTAACGTAAATCGGTGAAAAAAAAAAAAAAAAAGGAAGAAAATTGCGCTTCGCTTTTTATTATGAATGATGTGTTTTTTTTCTCTTTTTTCTCGCCGTTAATAAAACCTCGTAGTTGTAGCGCAACAGACTCGGTGATTTTTTTTTTCCTTTCCAGCAAAATATTGTAAAGTTTAAGCGGAATGGTGGAGGGAAAGTGCCGAAATACGGGAATTTGTAAGGTTAACTTTTTAACCGTAAAGCACGCTCCTCTACGAGGCTGGAAAAAAATGTGACCATTTTAGAGGTTGTTTTTTTGGTATACTTTCGCTGTTTAATGCCATCGTGATTGATCTGAGATGCTGAAATTTGAAACGTACCGTAGGTTACATATATGCAGGGCATGCCCGGAGGGAGGGGTGCAAGTGAATCTATCCCCTTAGCATACGTGAAAGGCTATGTTTTTCTTTCTCTTTGTTAAATGGTCGCTTTGTCGATATTACTTGACGAATTTTTTCGTCGCAAAAAATCGCATCAGCGATGTCCACGAATAAGATTACATCGAATAATTGAGAACTTTCTATCATTTTATACGACGACGACGACGACGACGACGTGACAAAGTTTTTGTTTGCCGTTGAAAAGAAGAGGAAGGAAAAAAAAACGGACGAATTTAGGCTCAATCTCCGAACAGATTTCTGGTAAAGTTCGAACTTGACGATGCGATAATGAGAAAATAATATCGTCCGCAGAATAAATAGATGTCGTCGAGTTTGACGTATGAAGAATGAGTACGTACTGCGTTCTGCGTACTGCGTACTGTGCGAACGTATACTATATGCTCTTACTAAGTATACGAAATATTTTCGTCGGCCGAGTTTTTATATTGCTCGCCTAGATGCCTAGATTGCCTACTCGCTTACATCCGAGAGCTAATGTGTGTGTGTGTGTGTGTGTGGGTGTGTGAGTGCTTTGTGGAGATATGAATGAGTTTTCAAAAAGGTCACCGCTGTTGTTACGATATCGGTGATGGTTTAGAGTTGTATACGTTATCTAAGTTTTGTACGTAGGTAGGTGCGTGGAAATGGGACGAAATTAAAGTAGCTAGTGCTCCTTAATGGCCAACTTTTCCATTGTTATAGCATTAATTTTACTCGCTGAAAAGACGACTCGTATATATGATGTAAATTACAACCAGATACACGAGTATCTTCTAGCTTGCTTTAAGATGATTCTATTGTGTTTGAAAATTAAAAGAATATTTGCGATGACTTTTTCTGCTTTTGATGCACCTTTATCGAAGGAGGCGTTCTTCGTTTCAGTAGGGTATCCCTTCTCGTTCTTCATTTAGAATTGTGTAATGCCACCAGTTTTCGAATTTTGGAATTGAATATCACATATTGTAAGATGACCCCTAAAAATGATTTTGGATCCGAAAAACCACCCTTCCCTTCCACTACAAACATCCTTCACCGTAATGACGAAGAAATCTGGTTTTTAAGTGGAAAATTCTATTTTAAAGCGTGTTCGAAGAGAAATATTTGAAATTCACGCTATTATTTTGAAATTTCCCATCCCACAGGGGGAAAAGGACGAACAAAGGATGAACCATCATAGCTTCAAACCAAAAAAAAAAGCTACTAAAAATGTTTTCCTTCTAAATATGTCTATTTTGAAGTATATTTTTTACAAGAAATGTAGCTTAATTTTTTTTTTTCAAATAATAGATCATGCTAAAAATTCTAAGAATCTCCAAAAAACTATGGTAGGGTCATCTTTAGATTAATACTTCAGTGAGCATTTCAGTGTCAGTAAGTTTATTATACAACGAGGAAATGAAGGAGAGAGCATAAAACAATCAGAGATGTAAGAAAAAGCAGGTTATGAACAAAGTCATGATCGTGAAACTTAATTTGAATCAACCAATGGGCTGAAGTTGACTTTTTTTTGGAAATCTGTAAACGTGGGGGGAGGGGGGGTTCCAATGATTGCGAAATGACATCAATTTTTTTTTTCTTAATTTTTATTATACGGGGCGTGTATAATTTCAAGATTTTTACGCCCAGTGTTGAGTAGATTGGTAAGGTGGGAACTTAAATTTGGTGGCTCAGGTTGAGTCTATTGATTAATAGGAGGATTTTTTTCATTTCAATTAATGAATCTGGGATTGTTGGGGGGATTTCGGAGATTTTTAGGTTTTGTCTTTCATGTTTTAGAGAAGGGCAAAAGAAGAGAAGGTATTGGGTTGAGGAGGGCTTGGAGTTTTTGAGATATAAGTGGCTGTGGGTGAGTTTGGTATAACCGATTTTAAAGCGAGTGACGATTATTTCTTCTGGACGATTTAGGAGTGAAAGCCTTTTCCACGGGAAGTCGGTTTTTTTATTTGTTTTGGAATTCCTTAAATTTTGCCAGTTCGATTGTTGAATGTGTTGGAGAATGTTTTTGGTGTCATCTGGATTTTTAAAGTGTCGTGTAGTAGGGTTTTCGGCAGATTTTGCATATTCATAGACTTTTTCGTATCTCTCTATACCTATGTGACTTGGAACATACATAAAGGGTATAGCCGGTTAAGTATGGGGTTTTGGCCTTGGAAACCGATTTTGACCGTTCCTGCCCTAAAAGGTTCCCCCAATCTGGCAATTAAGTTTGACACCATTTTTGGACTACTAGCTCGAGTATCTAGGGG
>FIZR01006539.1:0-45851 GCA_900060175.1 Ferrisia virgata
CGCATTGAGAAGGTGAGAGTCTATTTTGTTTTTCAAGAGTCCATAGAAGCCTGTTGTTGACAATCTTTTCAAAAATTTTACAAAGATTAGAAGTTGGTGAAATCGGTCTGTAACTGTCTATCTGGAAAGGATTTTTATTTGGTTTGAGAAAGGTATAACTAAAGCGGTAGTCCAAGATTTTGGGAAAGTGTGAGATGTCCATATGTGATTAAATATTTATTAACACTTGATAAAAATGAGTTTTATGGAAAAAAAAAATGCTTATGTTTTTTTATTAAATTAAGCAAGTGTCTTGCTCGCCCCTTGGGATAGCCTCGGGTCCAATAGTGTAGTAGAAAAATGAAGGAAAAGAGCTAAATCTAGAAAAAATGCTAGAGTACTGTTTTTTTGACTTATTGTGCTCGTGAAGGTGCATAATTAAACATCTCCGTAAATTTTTCTTATTTTTTTGCGTTTGTTCCACTATTTTCATCTGTATAATGCAGTCTCAAACCCAGCTTTATGACCTACGAAATAGCTTTACATGCCAAAAATCCATCTATGCGAAGTTTTTCGTGCATTTGAAAGGGCTAATTTAGATGATACGTATGTATTGAGACGTTCGTTATCCGCTGGAGCAATACATACCTGCAAGTTTTAAATTCTAACAAAGAACTGGGAACTGGGAACTGGGAAAGATACGGAAGAACGTACATACTATATTGACAACAAATTACTTATACTAACGATATCGTATACTACCTACATTATTACATATATCTTTGTAGTACATTTATATTAACAACCCGTACCAATTAAAATATCACATTTCTAATTAATATATCGGCGACTGTTACAAATAAATAAAGGCTAAACAGTTGCTGATGGAAGGAATGGCGGAGGCGAACAGACAACAAGCCAACGACACGATAACACGACGTACTGTATGTGCAATTGTGCGTATTCGGTGCACTTGAACTTGTATGCACATACACGGTGCATACCATAAATAGCTTGTAATAGGTAGGTAGGTAGGTAGGTAGGTGGGTAGGTAGGTTGGTTGGTATATAAACACTTGCAAAAACTGCATACCGCCGTATACCTTGTATATCATCTTTCTTTGCTTCTTTCCTTCCTTCCTTCCTTCCTTCCTCCTGCCATACCATTAGATCGTCTCGCATCGTCCACGATGCAAGACGACGCGACCAGCGATGACGGTTTATGGCGTACGCATTCCATTTATATAACGTTGTTTCTAATCTTTGACGCCGAATGCAGTACGTATATACGTAGTCGTACGTACTTATGTATAGTGTAATGCACAATATAGTACTACACGTATAAAAGTACCTACAAGCATACCTACAAGTATGTATACGTATAGGTACTGCATATATCTGGATCTATGTATAGGTATTAGGTAGAGGTACTGTATAAGACTGGGTGCTGAGGCGGCGCGCAGGGCGACCGACGATGGTCTTACGATAACGTGCAACAAGTACTGCACCTTGATTCCATACACTCGCTAAACGCATTCCATTCCCGTATGCCCGCATTCCAGAGCATGTCATAAACCGAGAATTTATATACGTATAATACGTATTATTTTTCTACGTTGGACGCGGCCGGTCGACCGGCGCAAGATAAGCGCGTTACAGCTGGTTTTATCGACTGCATAATAATTTACACGCCCCAACTACGAATAAGCACAGGGGAGAGAGTACGAGAAGCTATGGGGTTGAGAATCAAGACCGCTTGTACTGTGATTCGTGCTTGAAAAACCTGAATGATAACCTTACAAAGACCGCAATGTACCAGAAATTACTATAACGATAATAATGGACATCAGTCTGCGTGGTACGCGATTATGTGGATCAGTTTTTGCAATTTTCGAAAATTGACAACAGTAGGTGTTCATAAACGAGGCGTTGGAGGGAGTTCTATCGCAGTATCCGTGTAGAATTTTTGTTTTAGAGTATATTTTTCGCAACATTCGCTGAAATTTGAAACGTAATGTTTTCGCTCCCAGAAGTGGTCTCTGGAAGGAAGGGGGGAGAGGAGGTCGAGAGGGTTGAAGTTTTGTTTTTTCAAAATATCTAAACTCCCATAGACATTTCCAATAAGACAGGTTATTATTACTTTTTGACATGCTAGATACATTTGTTTCAGGACGGGGGGAAGGAGGGTTATTCTGTGAAAATCGTCGCAAAAAATTGTCACGTTTTTTTCAGTGTTCAAATTTTCCAAAGAATTATAAAAAAGTGATGTTTCAGGTAATTTATTTCATTTAAAAATGTAAATTTTGTGTTTTACCAAAATGTAATGTTAGCAACTGTTTTTTTTTTTCCAAGATTGAAGATAATTTTGATAAAAAATAAAAGAGTAATGGTTTAGTTTTGTATTTTATGTCAGAATATCTAACCTAATGATTGTGTTTCAGTTTTAAACGTGAGTTTTATTTGAAAAGTCAACTCAAAGATGATTTTTATAATTCATAATATATTGCAAGGCAAAAAAAAAAAAAAAATAAATAAAATGTGAAAATGTAGTGAAGAGAAGTATAATATGTAAGTTGATTTTATATTGAATTAATGTTGAAATGTCTTTGCTTATGAGTATTTGGCAATTGAAGATGAATTTTGTTTCAAAAAACAGAGATAGAGTAACTGCCATTACGAAAGCGGAAGGAATAATAAAGCACACCATATGTATTGAATTTGAAGCTTTCATAATTTTGGTTAATTTTCACCCATTTTTCAATATTTTTTCGTGATTTTCGATCAATTTTCTTCGCTGTTTACCCATTTTAGTATCATTATTTACTCAATTTTCGATCATTTTGAACGATTTTGTTCGTAATGTAGGTCAATTTTTACCTAATTTTCAACATGTTTTCATGATTTGTGAATAATTTTTTGTATTTTTTACCAATTTTTATCAAGAAATTTGTAATTATTTTCAATGATTTTTTTCATGATTAAGGTCAATTTTTACCCATTTTTATCGAATCTTCGATGATATTCAACGACTTTTTTCCATGTTTTTGGTCAGCTTTCATTGTTTTTTTTTTTGTGATTTTTCATCAATTTTTTGAACTTTTTACCCGTTTTTATCATATTTTTACCCAATTTTCTCGATGATTTTCATTAACTTTTTTTTTCATAATTCTGCTCCAATTTTCACCTATTTTTTAACATTTTTTCATGATTTTGTATAATTTTGTGCTAAATTTTTACAAATTTTTCGATGATTTTCAACAATTTTCTTCATAATTGGGTTCGATTTTCATTTATTTTTCAACATGTTTTTATGATTTTTGTTCAATTTTCTGCGCATTTTACTGATTTTTTTTTCAATATTTTAGGTTAATTATAAGTAAATTTTCAACAATTTTTCGTGATTTTCGATCAAGTTTCTTTAATTTTAACGCAGTTTATTTTTTCAAATTTTTCTTAATATCCAATGATTTTCATATTTTCATTGTTTTTTCTCCCATAATGTAAGTCAATTTTTATGTTTTTTAACATTTTTTTTATGATTTTTGTTTAATTTTCTGCACAATTTCCCAATTTTTTTATCGAATTAATACCTAATTTTCGATAATTTTTAAACAATTTTCTTCAAACTTGATTGTGGTCAAATTACACTTACCTTTTTAACGGACTTTCATCATTTTTGATAAATTTTCTACATTTGTTACTCGTTTTTATCTAATTTTTACTGAATTTTCGATGATTTTTCAAGTTTTTTTTTCTCATAGTTTAGGTCAACTTTCAACAGCTATTAATCAACTATTTTTTTCATAATTTAAGTCAATTTCAATTCTTAGCCATTTTTTTAACGGTTTTTCATGATTTTTGTTCAAAT
Organism: Ferrisia virgata; assembly: GCA_900060175.1. Taxonomy (NCBI): domain Eukaryota; kingdom Metazoa; phylum Arthropoda; class Insecta; order Hemiptera; family Pseudococcidae; genus Ferrisia; species Ferrisia virgata. Next base: position 3,847 of record FIZR01006539.1, read on the forward strand.
TTTGTCACCATTTACCCATTTTTATCGTATTTTTACTTAATTTCCGATGATGGGCTGAGGGGAGAGTCACGTTTTTGATTGTTGATTCGAAGTTTTTGATCAAAAATTCGAAAAATCGAAAGATGAAAAAAGTTATAATAAAAATAATGAAACAATCAAAAAACCAAAAAAATTGTAAAATAAAAATTTTTTTAATTTAAAAAAAAATGAAAAAAAAAACTTTAAATAAAAATAATTAAAAAATTTAAAAAAATGATAAATCAAATTTAAAAAATTTTTTAAAATAGAAATCGTCGTAGTTCTGAACCAAAGTCTGCTGGAGAGCTGTAGGAGGTTTTGTCTGAACCTTTAGAGTTTTTCCACAAAATGTGTATAAAGTAATTTTTATATCAATGTTTTGAATTTCATGTGCCTACATAATGAATAAAGAATAAGGTAAGGAGGAGGAGGGAATGTGTAGTGAAACCCTGGAGCTTCCATATTGTTAATCCGGGCCCGGTAAGGGTTATTTGAATTTTGGTTCAAAATTACCTTCAAAATAATTTTAAAGAAAACTAGTGACCATACTTTTGAAAAAAATTTATTTAAAAATAAGCCAAAAATGCTCTTTTAAGGACAATTAAATCATACTCAATCAATATCTCTCTTTTTTTAATATTTATGCAAAATTTCTCATCTCTCGAAATTGATTACAAAGAATTAATTCTCGTTTCAGTAGCAGTCTCACATGATTGCACGTCTACTCATGTTTATTCGGTACTTACTCTTATATGCATGTATTTGTGTATAGTATAAAGGTACTACACATACACGTGTATATATATCCATCGTATATACACGGGTTATTCAATTAAGTAACTTATACATTGAAACTACTGCTAATCGGATCATTTTACATCTATTGGAAATTGATACACGCTATCGTTTCGAATAGCTCGTAACTTGCAAAAGAGCGTACGAAGATATACGTCTACGTGTGCGAAGGGCATCAGATGGTGTTCTGATTGGAGGTGTGGAGGAGTACGATAACACGAACTTGCTTTGCGTTTATGCATTAATCCTATGTATGGTGGTAGGTCCTAGGTAGGTATGTGTATAGCAGCATGAGCTCGTCTTTAGAGTATGTGTAAATATGCCTACTCGTATATACGATTTCACGTGCGAATTGAAAAAAAAAAACTGACCATAAAGTTTAGGAAAAATACTCAATGATGCAATCGTTCTAATTGCCAAGTTCTTTTCTCCATTTTTTCCATCAAGTTTTCCACTCTTCGCAAACTTTTCCATTAACATGATTAATTTACATAATTTTAAAGATTAATTTCGACGTCATGTTTTTATAGATATTTGACAAATTGCGATTTTGGTGCTTGAAAACATCAAACCACCCTTGATATCTAAATTAGTATTTTACTGTAAATCTGCACGGTAAAGAATAACAGAATCAACTTACTTTTCTTTTTCGCATTTCGTACGGGTGTTTTTTTTTTTTTTTTTTTTTTTTTTTTTCCCTTTTTGTAGGGGTTTTTTTTTTTTTTTTTTTTTTTTTTTTGTGTAAAAGTCGTTTGTGTTGGATGTATAAAGAAAAATATTTTACAGGAAAGATTTTTTTCCTTATTTCTGTAGAACCAGCTCGCTCGTTTTTTAAAACAAAAAATAAAAAAAAAACACTTTCTTTTTGGTCTTTTGAAATTATGGCGGAGCCTTTATTAGTCGTAATAAGGATGCAGTAACTTTCAAAAGATAGTATGTCGTGTAAATAACTAGATACGTCTGTGATATCTAACGTTATAGCTCTTATACCTTTTCTTACTTATCTATTATTTCTTTACTAGAGCTTTTTACTGGCTTAAGTCCGTATCAGTTGTATGAAGACATTTTATTTACGTTCGTACTATCTTTATAAGAGTCAAGGGTACGTCCTTTTTCGAAAATAAATTGACGACTGGTTTGTTTATTTGTATTATGTTCGCGTTAACGACGTTTGGTGTTTTTTTTTTTTTTTGTATGAGTGGTACAAAGAGCATAGCCGATTAAGAAAGGGTGAATCGGCCCTTAGCTTGCATTTCCTACTATTTGATGGAAATTGATCTAATTTTTTTAAATTTTTTGGAGTGGTGGCCTCCGTGTTGAAAAAATTGTGTGGGAATTATTTGGCCTGTATGTGACATTAAAATCTGAAAAAATTCCATAACGCTTCCCTTAAGTACCTTCATATGCATACCAAGTTTGAAAGAAAAAAACGCTAGAAAATTCGCGAAGAGAAAAGATAAATGTAAAAACCTTTCCTAAAGAACACCCCCCCCCCCCGGTGACGAGACAAAAGATCGCAAGTACTCTTAAAAATCATCTTTCATTAATGTTTAGATAGCCCCTTAAAAAAATTGAATTCAGAGACCCAAGAACAAATAGTCCTCCTTACTTTGCTATATCCTTTGGTCAGTAATGTTCTGAATAATGCTTATTTTTTTTAGAAAGCTATAATTTCGAAATAACGTGTATGAGGAAAAAGTTGATGAATTTATTCAGCACCTAAAAACTTTTAAAGTTATCGATTTCGATTGTTAAAGTTTACAAATTAATTCTCTATTTCATATTAATCAACTATATTTTTTGAATGAGAATTTCTGAGAAAATTTTCGATTGCGTATAATACTCATCTTAAGCCATTTCTTTTCCTGTTTGAATGATTATTTTCAATACTTCTATATGAAAAAAATTACTAATAAAAAACTGGAATTGTTGACATATCTGCGCTGAATTTATATTTTATTTCTTTATTGGCAATTTGTGTTCGGTAAATTCGTAATTTAACTTACACTGTAAATATAAGAGGATGGGCGATTTCCCTTTAAGACTTCACACTTCCTGAGGTATAATACTCTTACACAGCTTTTTTCTACCTATTTAACATATTTAAAATTGATTATGTATGTTACGCCCTCTTTCAACTTCCCATCCCCTAAAGTGAATTCTACCAGTCCCAGATGGCGATTTTCGATTCGAAAATTGGGTAAATTTTTTGAAAAGAAAAGGTTTTAATCAATCTAAACATGTAGACTTGCTATGATAAAGTTCAGACAAAAAAATTTTATTTTTTTTTAATTTATATTAATTTACGTTTACTTTTTTCATTTTTGGGTACGCATGTTGAACTAAGTTGTGAACTTTTTCGGAATAAAATTTTGTTTGGGAATGACCAGTTGTCACTAACTCGCTGCTAAACGTCTTCTAAAGGAGGCGTAGTAGTGGGATAAAGTTGCGAAATAACGTCGAATAAAACCTGGCAAAAATTTGGAGTCTCCAACTTGACTCTTGACTCTCCCCAACTGGTTTAAAATTTCAATTCACACAAGAAATCGAACAAATATTTTCCCTTTTTTGAATTTTTTGGTATCAATGTGTCATGGTGAATTACGTGAGAGCAAAAAAAATTTTGTGCAATTTTTTTTGGCTTTTCAGGTGGTACAAAGTTATGGTTAAAAATGAGGGAAAAATTATTTGCGAATTTTTTCAAAACAATGAAGTAAAAATACGAAGTGTCATCAGTTCTAATGGCACAACGAATGAAAATATTTTTTTGTTTACATTTTCACTTTCTAAAAATTCAAATTATACGATTTATTCCATTTTTAAACATGATTTTGTACTAGCTGAAAAGCAAAAACGAATGCAAAAATTCTTTAGTCTTTGTAGTTCAGCATGATACATTTATACTAAAAAATTCAAAAAATTTTTTTTTTCAATTTCTTACCTGAATTTTGAAATTTTAAATCAATTTGGTGGGAATCAAGAGTTGAATCAGAGACCCCAAATTTTTACTACGGTCATTTGACGCAATTTCGTAATTTTTTTTCACTTGCCTCCCCCTCCCCTCATACTCCGGAAACCTCTGAAATTGAAATGCCTTGGGTTATAAAAGGTAAATTAATTTTTCACTATACTCGTATCTCAACGAGATTTTAGAGGATGGTTAGAGGGAGTAGGTGAGGTTGAAAATATGTTTTCGTAGTGCAAGTCCAGATATTTTAGGGACACAGTCGCAAATTTTGAAAATTTAAGATATTTTGAAGCTATACAAAAGTAAATTTTACATATTTTTCTGGAAACTGCATAGGTGGAGATAGGAAGGATAAGGGAGTGGGTTTGAGTACTTTTGTCTCATTACTAAAAAAAAAAATTGATGTGTAGTTTTTTTTTGTTGATTTTCTTATCTTCAACCCTTCTGTTCATATTTAAGGAGGAAATTCACTGCAGGAAAATGAGGAAGTATTGCCCGATCAAAGTGAGGGCAAAAATTTTGCAAAATACCAGGAATGAAAAGTTGAAAAATGAGTAATTGACAATTCAAATTCATCTGTGAGCTGAAAAATTGTAATTTTTTTACTTTACCTCTGCAGAGTGTTAGTTTTTAGAATTTTTTGAGAACCCATGCCCTTCCTATCCCCCCTTCAATGGTAAACTAATGTGTTTCGTAGCGAACGTTTTGAATTATTTTGCCTTGTTTGAAAATAAATTTCTACCTTTAAAAACATGAAAATGATGGGAAACCAACCGATGGCTCGAAGAGGGCACTGTCCCTTAACATCTTGAGAGCTATGGGTCTGAATCTCGTCTCACTTTTTTTCTTCCAAAAGTCAATTGACCTTTTTATGCGAAATATTAAGGAAAAAATATAAAATTATACCATATTTTTTTGCGTATTAAAACAGGTATACCGATGTCTTGGCAAGAATGAAAACTCGATGTATCTTTTCCCTGGGTACATAATTTTGATGAATGAGCATACGTGTTGCACGTTGCAAGATGTCTTCTCGTGTATCGTATTTACGTGGAAAAAGGTGTAATTTTCTTTTCTCACGATGAAGAATTTTTTCTACGAATTAATGAGTGATAGAAGATATAGCTGTGTAGAAATACTTTTCTGTGTTATTAACTTATGGATAAATGTTTACGCGATGAAAAAATTACGTCTTTGCACGTCTACGCATATTGGATGCGTAAATCTAAATTAATACGATGCGATGTGAATACAGGATTATATACCCTTCGTAGGCCCTTTCCTGGAGTAGTACGTTAGTTTGATGAAAATGATCAATAACGTAACTGCAAATTTGCTGATTAAAACGTATGAAATTTGTATATGGCGAACAATTTCCTATGGAGTGAAAAAAAGCATTCCTCGCATTTCAACTAAACTCCCAGCGATAGAGATAGTTCACTTTGTGTTAGAAAGCCACTATACAAAATGTTATGGGCCTATAATTCAAAGTAGAGTAAGGTAATGAGATCTTAAAATTTGAGGTAATTTTCGAAAAAACGTGGTTTCTGCATGTTTACCCCTCATGAAAATGGTACAAAACCCTAATCACAGACCTGTGTTTTTTTTTAATTTTTGAAAAAAATGCAATAGTAAAGGTTATTATTTCAAGTATGATCTCAAAAAATATATTTAGGTAAAAATATTCTCAATTTGATAAATAGTTTTAAGCTTTGAATACGTATTGACGGTAAAAGGTTATTTCATTGTATTTTTTTGTTTTTCAAAAGTAGAAAAATCTTGATTTTTTAAATTCAGTAACGTTTCAACATGTTGGTAGAGGGCCAAAACCAGTCGAAATTATGCTTAGAGTGCAGAATAGGGCGTTTCAATTTTAGATTTTTTCGGAAGTTGATGGTGGGAGGGGTGGTGAAAAAAAGTTGTGAAATGACGTTTCAAAATTTACATGAAAAATCAAAAAAAAATTCTTTTTTTGATTTTTTTGGTGCTAATGTATCATAGTAGACCACATTAGACTATAACAAATTTTTGATTTTTTTTTTTTTTTAATTTCAAAGGGATCTACAATAATGTTTAAAGATGTAAGAAATCGAGTATTCTGAATTTTTTTGAAGTGAAAAAGCCAAAAAATGATTTGTTATGTCTTAAAAATTAATAAAATTTTGTATTTTTGCAACGTTACCTTGAAAAAATTTTAAATAATTAATTTTTTCCGTTTCTAAACCAAATTTTAAAACCTCTAAAAAAATTTTTTTTTTTTAATTTTTTGGTCTCTTGTGCTCTACTATAATTTTTTCTTTGATTTTTCATGAAAAATTTGAAATTTTAAACTAAGAGGGGGGGGGTGTAAAGATCAAGTTAGAGACCCCAAATTTTTATCACGTTCAATTCATATCACTTTACAGCTTCTTTTCGCCACCCCCTTCAACTATTAAAAAACAAAAGCCTCAAATATAAATGCGCTAGTGCACAATGGGGTGGATCAAATCGTATTTTTTTTTTGGAAATTAGCAAACGACAAGGTTGCAGTAGTTGCAAAATGACCTCAACTGAATGGCAAAATATTCATTGGTGGCAAATTTTCATATTGTCCCTCTGTTCAGCGGTTTTTAAACAATGTTATCTCTTGTGTCTTTTCACAATTTTCTGAAAATACTGTGAAGGAATTTTTTTTTTGAGAAACGTCCGCCTGAAATCGATGTAGGATATAAATTTTAGAACACTATGTGCAATTTTCAATTTTATTCTCGTAGACGATTTTTCAGGGGTGCTTAACGATTGGTTTTGTCGTGTTTTTTCAAAAAAATTTTCACATTCTTAAAAAATGTTTTTTCTGTAAATTTTGAGTAGAATAGTCCCAGTAGAGTTAATTTCGTCAATTTTACATCTGTTTGCTCCACTTTTGCTCTTTTTAGAGGTTCCCAATTGGTATTCGAACATACAGAAATACAGTATAAGGAAATGATTGGAAAAAAAAGAGAAAAAAAATTAAAAAACTTGTCTTTGAGAGTCTAAAATATATGAAAAGTATCCATTTTTATGAAAATTTATTCGAAAATGCATTATTTCAATTTATAAAAATTTATTTTAAAAAATGATGATTTTTGAATGACCTTGAAAAATGTCTGTGGGGATAAAGTTGAAATATTTCGCTTAGTCATTTAAAATTGATGTCCTAAATCCACTTCAAGGAGACGTTTCTGAAACAAAAATTTCTTTCATGGTTTTTCAAAAAATTATGATAAAATGCAAAAAATGACAGTGTAATGATGAAAATTTCTCCTTAATGATCGTTTTGGGCTCAAACACACACAGTTATTCCATTTTTGGGAAAAATTTTCAGCATGATTCTATATTTGGTTTTTTGAAAATTTTTCGAATTTTAAGTGAGTTTTGCAAGTTTGAAAAATTGAAATTGGGTGCTGAAATTTTTACCACATCCTTTTCAGGTAATTTCGTAACTATTGCGACCTCGCTGTTCGTAGAGTTCCAAGAAAGGAAAATTCCGCCCAACATAGCGCATACGAGTACTCAATCGTATCTTTTTGGCATTATGACCAGGCCCGGAATTGAAGAGGGTTGGTCTGTAAAGTAAAGTGCTGGACTTAGAAATATAGGGGCACCTAAACTTTCCAAAAGATGTGTAAGTCGATCGAAATTTTTCAAAAATACATTTTTTTTGGCTATTAAAAATAAGTTTTTTTCAATCATTTTCGCCCTCGCTTCACTCGGGCATTGACAACCTTGCCACTAGAATCACCATAGTTAAGTGTTGGGGGGGGGGAGCATTTATGCTGCAAATTTTAAAGTTATATTTGATGTTTTTTAGTTCTTTTTCTCTGTTGCTGAGAAAGCTCGTGTTGCATTCTTAAGCCATGTTAGCTTTTGCGATTTGTTTTGAAAAATATTCGAGTAAATTCATTTTTATACCAACGTTTTGAATTTGTTGTGCTTAAAAATTGAATGAAAAAAAAAGAGGTGGGGGAAGGAGATGGTGAAAGGAAACCGTGATCGCTCGATACTGCTATCAGCTCCGTTTTTCACATATTCTTAAACTGGTTTTGTTTGTGACCAATGTCCAGGGAGTTAGGTGTAAATAGTGAAAAACTGCATTTTTTTCTAAAATGACAATACTTTGAGGCCTCGTTTGCTCCTGCTCGTTTTGAGCTATCGTTATGAAAGTTTGTATGGTGGGGTTTCAACTCAAAATGAGCCACTTTTGCGAGTTTTTTCAAAAATTGAGGCATGTAATTTTTTTTTTTTCGTTTCATTTCTGGTGTACAACTTTGGGGAAAAAAACTGAAAAAAGTTCATCTATTTTTGATGTATAATTTTCTAGGGTGTAAAAGGTAAATGGTAGAAAATGGATGTACATGAAAGTATATAAGATGACAGTATTTCGCATATACACATAAGTACATTTAAAAGTATTATACATTGTTCATATACATACACATACGTATGCTGTAAGTACGTAACGTACGTGTAGAATAAGCTCGATGCTTTGTGACGTCTCTGTACTGCTTCACTTATCCACTTGCAGTTCATTCTGTGTACGTATCTATCTCTCTTTGTCTTTATACTACATTTATCTACATACAGCGGCAATGTTGTCTGATTCGGTGCGGCGGTGGCGGTTGGCGGTGGCGATGTTGGCGTAAAGTTCATTTACATCAGATTCTCGGAATGGTTTTTATAAATTTTGCAATATGTATGTACGAGTACGTTCGTATACGTATACTTACGTACAATAGTGTACACATACTACACACACACACACACACACACACACACACACACACACACACACACATAGATATATACGTATAGTATCAGCGGTCGCGCAGCAAGGAGAATTCGAAGACCAAGCGGTGCAGACGAGGGGGGAAAATTGCTCCGCCATCGTTAGCAGCTTACGTCGTATATTGGGTTAAACTGGTCCCCCTTCGTATATATCGGACGTGTCGAGTCGGCTTCCCCTCTTTATGGTTTAGACGGCAGCAACTACGACGACGGCCAGCGCTGCAGAGGCCGCGGTAGCGGTCCCCCGCGAATAAATTCGGCCCGGCCGATGGCGAGAAAATATTCGCGAATATCTTCCACGGCCAACTACTATATCCACCATTTTGTCGTCGGGATTCGGCGAGCTTGGCAAACGCCATTTTGTTATGGTAAAGCGCGGATCGGTCTGTGTAGTTCTTTTTTAACAAAACTCTTTTAATTATACCAATCGTCGAGGGGGTGGCAAATTGTGCGAGGAAAATTTTTCCACTATTAGGTCATCTGTCATTGGTTCAAAATTTCCGATCAATGTTGAGATTCACGTTGAAAACAGTACTGCAATGTAATGTCATCTTGGGACTATGAAATGCTCGTAAAAGTCACGAAAAGTTCTTTTATTCTTTCCAAAGTGCCCAAAAGTTGGCAATTTTTCCGATTTTGGTACATCTAAAATGTTACCAAAACCTTCGTAAAATGCAGGGTTTTGATTTGAAAAAAATTTTGATTTTTCAAAATTTCACTCTCATTTGGATCGAATATTTTTTTCATCATTATTGTAAAACGTGATTACTAAAAACGAGAGAAAAATCGTCTGAAAGAGAAAAGCATGAAAAAATAAAGTCATCAAAAAGGTCAAAAAGTAATTTTTTTCATTTTTAGAAAATTATATCAAACACCCTGTTATAAGGAAAGGGTTTCGGTGAGATGTTTGTATCTTATGTGAGAATCGCCCCTTATGATTTGTTGACTTGTTTATAAATTACGATCGAATAACTGCTATAACAATGAAGATTTGAATACTTCTACGTTGATACTTGAGAGATTGTGGACGTAAAATTTTGTAGTATTTGGCTATTTGCACAGTGCACTGCACTCTCGTTGGAGTCAGAATATGCTAATGATGAGGGTACCTTTTGGGATCGTTTTCTATTATGACAAAAAAGTATACTTATATGCCTAATAAGTATTACTTCGTTTATATAGACACGGTATATCAATTTTTGATTAAAAATAGGTTTTAAATACGTAATTAAAAAATTCTAATCTGATTCTTGTCGTTGTTTAAGACATAACTTACGTAATGAAAGCATTAAAATTAATAAAACAAAATTTTTTCTAGTGAAATACCTATAAAAGATAGAAGTACGTTGAATTTTCGTTCAATTATCGTCGTCCTAGTATTATACTTGAAAAAATGAATTCGATAATAAATCGAATTTATTTTTCTAAAAATATTAATAAATTTATGGCAGCAAGTACCATGAATGAAATTGGTGAACAAAAAAAATATCTTCATTAAAGCACGTATTTTTATTTCTATACACTTACGTACCTATATGATAAGATACACTGATTGAGAATCCCTGACATCGCGTATTACGTACGCTTACGTACACATTTTCCCTATATTTGATATCTATTCCTATTGGCGCGACTTAGTCGCGACGTTCTTGTCCTATTTTGCAATTTTTTTTTCTTTTTTTGCAATTTTAATGCATTTATTTTATTATTATTTTGTTTGACGAATATTTATTATGAAATAGGGCCATTTTTGTAATTATCACATGTATTAAAAATATCAGTCAATCACATCTTCGTGCATATGGTAGCTGATATTATTATCGTAATTTTAATACCCTTTAAAATGTCTGTAAGGGGTGTTCAGTTGATGTTTGAATTTTTTTCACCTTCTATTCGATCCCCTTTGTTTGTAAAAAATCCAAACAATCGCATTCCTATTCGATTAAACCCTTAAATTGAACTGGATATAGGACGATATTTGAAAATAATGAATGGGAAATTTTACTCGAAAGCTGAAATTTCGACGATTTTTCATGTTAAAATGAGCCTTTACGAGTTTATCTTCTTGAGCTTATATGCTTCATTAAGGTATAAATTACGTCTAGAATGCATAAAAGTTCACCTCGAAAGATAAATTTTTAGTATAAAAATTTACGAAACTTATGGTATCCATGTGGTGTTTCACATGCAATTGCAATATGGTGGAGTTGATAAAAACCAAGTGTTCTTATCTATTTGAATAGAATTTCGTAAGAAAATCGTGAATGAATGTTTTTATTATTATTTTTTTTTTAATTTACACTGAGCAATGTATACGTACTTTATTTTGACATTTTTTTGATTTTTTTTTTTAGTTAAAAAACAAGTTGTATGAGAATTTGTAATTTTTTTTTTCGATTTTGACAGTAAATTTTTTAAGCGGTTTTAAGAAAAATTAAATAATTTTTGGTTGATTTTATATGTTTGTTAAATTGTGGCTTTCATTTTTCACCTAAGAAATTAGAGGTTAATTGAGGGAATAAATTTTAGCTGAGGGGTATTGAGGGGAGTTTGGTGTAATATAAAGATGGTTTGTGTCAAGTATAAATGACGATTTTTGATGATATTTTTAGTATTATTCAAGTGGATTTGATATTTATATTGATTTTTTTTTTAATTTTAATATTTTTAATTGTATAATTAACCTGTAGGATGAAAAAGCCTTTCCTTTTTGTCAAATTTGTGATACTGAATATTGAAATACCCCTATTTTACGTTCTTTTCTAATGCCTCGAATATCGACAAAAAAGCGTCTTGAAGACGACCCATAATATTGTATTTTTTTCTCTAAATCGATATTTTAATTTTAATACTTATAAGTTTAAATACTTTAAAAAATAATAATAATCGAATAATTTATTATTCAAAACTTAAGAAAGAGAATTGAATTTACCATAAACCTTCTTTAAAAGATCGATTTTGTATAATTCAATTTTCAGAGATATGAGCGGTGGTGGAGGGGGGAAGGAGTTAGTGAACCCAAAAAATCAAATTTTACTATTTTTAGACTTTTGTTTTGATTTTTTGATTTTGTTTTTTTTTTCAATTTTTGTTCCCCAGTTGTTTATTTTTAGTTTTATTTTTTTAAATTAATTTTTGTTTACAAATAACTGGAATTCATTCCAAAAATTTATTTTTCAATTTTTGATTTATTCGAAATATTTTAGTCGATTTTTTTTTAGAAAATGAGTCATCTCGAGTTTTCACTCTGTGACTTCTTTTCTCTGTTCGTTCTAATCAATACTCGGTGATTATATTTACCCTACATAAAATGTATATTTCAATGAAATTAACAATTAAATACCTCATCAGAAAAATCAAAGACTGTAGTATATTTTGTTTATTATTTTAAATGTACAAGGGTATCAGTAGATAATTTAAATAATATAATGTACCATCTATTTTTTTTTTATTCTGAAGAAAGGACGCCATTTTGTTTATGAAAGAATGTCAAATGATTTGATAAAATGTTATATTACAGTGGATTTGAAATTTTTATTATTGTGAGGAATACTGTGAATAAAAATCTGTGTTATGAGTAAAGTGGCGAAGGGAAGGAACGGAAGGGGAGGGAAAGTTTATAGAATAATTTGTATTCTTGATGCAATAGTAGATAGGTAATATACTTCTTTGCTCAAGTTTTATTTAATTCAACTGATGAAATCAGTAATGATATTTGATATACAGCCTTTGAAACCTTTTATTGAGGTTTTTATTCGTTTTAAAAGAATTACATGCAGTATCAAGCAAATCGGTATGTCTACCCTCCACCTCACAAAAATAATTACATACTAACGACTCGAATAATTATCAATACTGAATAAGTTTTTTTTTCCTCAACAGAAATACGATAACTATTTACAGAAACACCTCCCCCCCATCAAGATGGAAAATGTCCCCCTCTCATTATGAATTTATAACTAATTTAATGTTGAAAATTACTCGAGCATGGTGAAGGGGCAAGGTTAAATCCGGTGGAAAGGGCGGGAGAACGTCGCCTGTCATATCAGTACATTTTCTGGCCTTCGTTTTTTCTGTTTGACTTTTCAATCTTTTTTTAAGGTTCATAATATTTTTGGGAAGGTACTTTGCTTTTTTGAGGTTATTTTTTTTAAAGGATATAATTGCATGAAATTGATCAATCTTCTTTTATGTCTATTTTAATTCTTTATGACCGGATTTTTCAGTCCAATTTTCATGAAATATTATAATTATGTGAATTGAAAAAAAGCCCATGCTTTACTTCCAATCGGTGGTGAGGGTAAGGGCGTGCAATTGGACTAAAAATTTGACACCATCAAAAGGCACATCTAGAACCTATACTAAATCTACATACCAAGTTTCAACCTCCTAACACAATTTAAAAGCGAGTTATGCGAGGAATAAACTCAAAAAATAAGGAAAACTGACGAAAAAATTACATTTTTGGGGCTGTGAAGGGTGCGATGAGGCTGAAAAGTAAAAATCGCCAAAAGGCACATTTAGGACAACTGTTAAAGTTGCATACCAAATTTCAACTTCCTCGCTCAATGGACAGGGGGAGGGGGGTTAGAAGAGGAACAACCTTTTTTCAAGATCAAAAAGTAGTAAATCCTCATATCTTCTATTTTCTAATTGATCTATAGGAGCAACTTTGGATTTCCTATCGATTGGTTTAGAAAGGAACGATTTTTACGATTTTAGCCCCTCAGTACCCCGTCCCCTAAATTTGGACATTACTGAATTAAGTCGTCCCCACTCCAGAATATTAAATCCGCCGCTAATCGAATTCTATTTCTCAAATTTGGTCGATTTTAATCGGTATCGAGCTGAGCAAATAATTTTTAGTTTCGGGAGAAAAAAATAAATATCTGACATGGCCAAAAATGATCGACCCCGCCCCCCTCTTGTACCATAGGTCGATAGACCGTAATAAGCAGGTTTTCATTGACAACATGGCATAGAAAATCGGGCCAATTGAAGAGATATAAGAAAAAGACTGTAAAAGAGCGAAAATATACGTAAAAAAATCCCAAGTATAATTGAAATGTACTTCAAGCTAACCATCTTCAGAATATTTCTTTGGGACTAGGACTGTCAGTCTACTTGCTCCTCGTATTTATACATAATAATATACTCGTATTAATATTGAGACAAGTAGTGCTCGTACTGCAAAAAATTATGCTTATCTATTCACCTTCATTACTTCGTATGTATTGATCGTAATGGAAAAAATACATGTGGTTTTCATCCTGCGTTGCCTGGTTTGTAAGATTTTTACTATATCAATATTTAACCTGGAATTTATACTTTGGTGAATATCTACCTACTGTTGGTAATTTTTTCTCGCATTCTCATTTCAACAAACTGCCATGTTATCATTTTACGAGATCGAATGACGTATATCCATTATATTGTATGATTATGTCTAAGATTTGTGATTATTTTGCAAATAATTGCAATGCATGTGTAAGTCTAGATGCATGTAAAAAAAAACGTCTCAGTTGTATGCTAAGAATAGATGTGATTATTTGCGAGTTGTCGTGTAAGTATTTCGATTAATAGGTGTCAAATTTTATAAAGCGAAACTTTTGCGGTATACTTATTCTACGTATTCAACTTCCACTTACTCATACGAGAAGAAAGAGTAGGTGATTTTAAAGTCAACTTTTGCACGTAGCAGAGCATGAAAAGAGATGTAAGTAAGGGATTTATTTTATAGCATTTGCATATGCATATGTAACATGGATATTTCAAGGTATTATTCGTAATTCTTAAACCCATCAAAATACCAAAGTTGAGCTTGATTGTTACTTCGAATATAGTTAATTTTAATGGTTATAAATGACAATGCCATGTTTAAAAAAAAATCACTCCAGGTAATTCTAAACAAACTGAAAAAAAAAGATGTTTTGTAAATTTTATAAGTTATATATTCAATGCTTATACTGTTGTACCTGTGCTAAAAGCGTTGAATTCTTTGTTTGCAGAGGTTAAAGAGACGAGATGAGCTTTGCAAATCCAACAGGATGAAAATGTATGCGTAAGTACCTTTTTCATAGATTATATTTTACGTATAAGATCTTAGTTCACCTTTATGTAAATTTGTAAAGCTATCGATCATATAAAAAAAATATTTTATGGTTTAAGTTTACCTGCTCCCCAATTCATTGCATTTTCTATATTACTTATATGTGAGTACTTGACTATACATATGAAATAGTCATAGAAACGACTTCTTTCAGTTTTATATATTTATTCATTTATTTTTTCAAAAAAAAAAACATTTAAAGTAGATTCAAAAAGAATGTATCAAATAGGAAATAGTCTCTGTGAAATTTTCGATAAATAAGAACTTTATGATTGTTTACATATTACGGGGTTTGGAGCTCAAACAATGATAAGTGATTAAGTTTTTAAGTAAATGAGTATTTAATTGACAGCATTAATCTGTTTGCATTTTAGTGTAGGATGTATACGTAAACTATTGAAATAATTAAAACATTGAATAAATTAAAAAATTTCAAAAATTACATTAAAAAAAAAGACAGACCTGTAAATGAATATGAAGCTAATCAGCAGATATTTAATAATCGATTATCGATACGCAAGTTCGATTTATTTAGTTTTCAGTATTGAGTCGAAAATTGCAATTTTTTTAACAATAATGTAGTCGTAATTAAAGGACGGGCGAGGTAGGACAAAGCTTTCCAGAATCCTTTTTTAGCTTAATTTTCTACGTTATATTGTCAATGAAAACCAGCTCATTACAGACTATTGACCTGGGGTGAATGGGAGGGCGAGGAGTATCAACGAAATCCGTTTTGAAGCCGTAGAATATCGTCAAGACCATTATGTACGAATAGCAGTGACCTTGGGCCAAAATGCAATCCTATCTAAATTTCGGGAGGGAGGGGGGTTCTGATGTGCTAAAAATATGAAAATTGTTCGTTTTCAACTTTTGTACTAATCGATACGGAAGCAAGAATTGTATGACATATCCAAAAATCAGCCTACTACGTCAATTAAGAGGGCAGGTACGTGGTTCCTCCCCTTCCCCTCCCTTTGCTCCTTTGTGTTTGAAAAAAAAACGTTTATCTATCCTCGAAATTGAGATAAAGGGTGGAAAATTGGTCTATGTGTAGCTTTTGTGGGTTTTGATTTTTCAACCACATTGCACCCTGTCGAAGTCCTTATAGAGTAGTTTTTTATCCATTTTTTAATTTTTTGAGTTTTTTTTTACGCTTATCTCATGTCAGGAGATTAAAACTTAGTGCGTCTGCACATGAATGGAACAATTCATATGTGGACAATATTTTATGAAAATGATGAGTCAAAATGCAATGCATCTTATCGTGTTTTTTTTCAACTGGAAGATTTTTATTGGTGAAAAAAATAAAATTTCAATGTCCAAATATTTACAAAAAAATTTTATTCTCTCTTCAGTCGCGCTGAATTTCTTCAATTTCTATTTAAAACTGCAAGAATTCCTGACTCTCCCTATCAGTTTGGATGAATAAAAAACATATCAGATTCAGACTATTTTCGTGGTGATTACGAGGAGCAAGAGATGGAGGAGGAGGAAATGGTGGTCAAAAATAGTCATTAGGAAATCAATTATCATAAGCGGTTTAAAGGAGGGGAGGCGATGGGAGGCAAAGCCCCCCAGATGTTGATTGAGCCCCTTCTCTCCAGAAAGTTTTTCTGTATTTGATGAACATTTAAGAAATTACTAAAAATTCTGGTTCGAATGTAAATATTTATTCGATTTTTTGTTGTTTACCATCCCAGGAGCTTAGTCTCCTGTTCTTCTAAACTAAATCACCAAACTCCGCCTATGTCGATAATATTCGGGAAAGCTTCGTACAGAACGAAAAAAAAATCCTGAAAAAGAAATAATTAAGTATTTTTTTCAACTTATATTTTAATAATTTTTGCTTTGTGAAGGACATTTATCGTTATAAGATGTGAATGCATACTTGAAAGAAATGAGCCTAATCTTGATCTCTAATGCCGATAAAATTTACATAATTGTTAAAAAAAAAACAAAACACTTCAGTAAACCCTCAAACTCGAATTTTCAGCTATTGAAGTTGAGTTTTTGGATTTGGCCAATTTTTCAAGACTTTTCCCCACAGAAGTGAGGAAATCAAGAATTAGCAATTACAAACGAATGTTTGAAAATACGTAAGAAATAAGAGACATTAATTTTAACAGCTGAAATTTTGGCCATGGCTTTCACTGGGAGACTGGGGGTGTATTTGGGTGATCAAATTATGAGATCAGATTTCTATTTGACACTTTGAAGAACTATTTCATTCTAGATTTCTTATGTGGTAGGTCGAAACGAGGCTAAATTAATGTTACCTTATTTTAAATATATTTTCATCGAGGTTATACCATCAGAGCATGTTATACCAAAACTTAAGTTAACTAGGTGCATTTTTTGATTTTTTTACAAATTTTTAAAGATTTATTTATGATTCAAAGTTGGTTTCTAATTTTTAATGAAAAGGGTCCAGCCCACTTTGTATTGTGAATCAGCCCTGAGCATGGAGTTTGAATTTTTTGGTGGAAGTTGGCCCTTATGGTCGAAAACCCTCGTGTGGAAATGTTTAACTCGCCAAAGTAATTCAAACCCTGTCCGGGGGTAGGGGCAAAACATCGGTTTTCGTTTAAAATTTTTATTTCTGGAATTTTTCAATCGAATTTTCTCAAATTTGCAGAAATGTAAACCATACCAATAAAGTTTATGCGTGGAATTTTTTTTTTAATTTTGAGCGTTTTTTCAAGGTCAAACGGGCATTTTAAGATTTCTAACGGCCATTTCGGTAACTTCTTTCAGAGGTGCAATTATGAAAAAAACATAATGTTATGTACCTAGTCTAAATGTACATCATATATTTTTTTTAGAATTTTTTATATGGGTGAAAGTCCTTTGAAAATGCGAAAAACTGATTTTTATACCACCTTTTTCATCCTTCGTCGGGTCAATTTTGGTCAAAAAAAATTTTCCTCGAACATGTTACTAAATACGCAATTTTACACCCATCATCCAATTTTTATCGAAATTGATTAATTTTTCGTGATTTTCGGTTCTAACATCGTCGTACTAAACGTTGAAAATTAACCATTTTCGCTGATAAAAATTCCAAATGAACAAAATAATCACAGACTTATATTTAAAAGTCGAATTATCCTAGGTGGCTGTATTTTTTGCGATAATTTTGTATATTTTTTGGTATAGGTACAATTTTTTTTTTTTTTTATGGAGTGCTTCAACAACTTGGTTATGTACATTCCTTATGTAAGAGGAAGGGTCAACGAATCAGATTGAATTTCTGAGGCTTAGCTTTTTTATTAGAGGAGTGCATTTATTAATTTCATTTGGATCATCCAGAATTTGAGGAGGGTCTGGTTGAATTTTGAGTTCTGTTCGAATGTTATGTGAAGCTGAACATTGGGATAGTAGATGTTGAACAGTAAGAGTGATGGAGTTGCAGTATTGACAGGTTTGGAGGGACAGATTTTTGATAGAGATAGTTATGAGTTAGTTTTGTGTGTCCTATTCCAAGTCGTGTAATGATAACTTCTTCTTTTCTGTTCAGTTGATTCAAATTTTTCCACGGTGTTATAAGTTTTTTGTGTTGAAATAGTTTGTTTGTTGTTAGGGGTGGACCAAGAGCGTTGCCAATCTTCATAGGATAGCTGTGTTAAAAATGTTTTGATATCATTAGAGAGGTATATAGCTAAGGGGGAGGGGGGTTAAAGCTGTTTCTGCAAGCTCATCTACTCTTTCATTTCTTGTTATACCAACATGGCTGAGAATGTATTGCTACTATGTTTTTTTTTTCAATGTGAGTAAAGTGTTAAAAATTGTTTAGACTATAGTATGCTCTGAAAAAATGTCCTGGAAAGTAAATTAAGGAGCTTAAAGAATCAGTTTGTATAATAAAATTTCAGTGAGTATGATTATTTCTTTCAATTTAATGTAAGCAATGATGGATCGCAAGGAGTTCAGCAGTGTAAATTGAAGAACTGTAGTGAATTTTATAATTATACATCTGGTCGTCTATGGAAAAAGCGTAGCCAACGTATTTGTTATCAATATTTTGAAAAGATACGTTAATAAGAATCGAATTAAAATTATAATTCAAAAAAATTCAGAATTTTTTATTATTCGCGAAAAACGTACGCTAAAATAAGGAATCATCGAACTTCGACATATTTTTATTTCGAAGGCGGTTCATCTTTCGTAAATTTCAACAATTTGAACTGAATCATCACAAAAATAACTTTCTAAATATAAGTATGTGATCAGTTTGTTCACTTGGAATTTTCTTCTGCGAAAATGGTCAATTTTCAACTTTTAATACGACTGTGTGAAAACCGAAAATCACGAAAAATGAACGAATTTCGATAAAAATTGAATGACGGATGTAAAATTACGTATTTAGTAACATGTTCGAGGAAATTTTTTTTTAACCAAAATTGACCCGTTGAAGGGTGAAAAAGTGGTATAAAAATCAGTTTTTCGCATTTTTAAAAGCCTTCTACCCATATAAAAAATACTGAAAAAAATATATGTTGTATATCTAGACTAGATACATGGCATATATTTTTTTCATAATTGCACTTCTGAAAGAAGTTACCGAAATGGCCGTTAGAAATCTTAAAATGATCATTTAACCTTGAAAAAACGCTCAAAAATTTAAAAAAAAAAATTCCACACATAGCCTTTGGTATTGACTTATATTTCTGCAAGCTTGAGAAAATTCGGTTGAAAAATTCTAGAAATAAAAATTTCGAACGAAAACCGATGTTTCACCCCTCCTTCCAGACAGGGTTCAAATTACTTTGGCGAGCTGAAAATTTTTTCACGAGGATTTTAGATCATAAGGACCAACTTGGGCCAAAATAATTCAAAATCCGTGCTCAGGACCGATTCGCCAGGTAATGTGGGCTATGCCCTATACTGGATATTCGATTCCGATGAATTTCTCGCCGTATTCGCAAACGATATTGTTCTTTTGCTCATTGCTCGAAATATCTGTTGACGATGAACGTGGCTCTAGTACAGTGCAATGGATACTGCATAAAAATGTGTGTACTTAGATAATAATATGTACATACACGTATATAAACGAGTAAATACGAAGTACCTAATACCTAGCTACCTACCTACCTTACAATCCTACATGCTATATACTTCGTTATATTCACGTACGTAGACGTGTATTAGATATATACGTGGTACGTTATGCAAACCTTAATGATGACGTCATGATTTTTTTACAATTTGAACAGCACTAAATTGCAACCTAGGTACATATAATATTTTTAATTTGAAACAATCCAACGGGCGTTTTTTTTTTTTCTTCTTTAGAATTGATGAGAAAAATATGTGGAGATGTGTGCGTGTTGTTGTTGTTGTTATTGTTGTTTATGGTATTATATAAATTGTAAATACTACATTTGTATACGTATATAAATTGACGACACTATCGATAACTCAATTGACGTCAATATTTATTAACCAAATTGAACAGCTGATCGGGTAGATATACATTTACAATAAGTGACTATTATACACATGTATTGTGATTGGTGCGGTATATGGGCCTTTGTACATACCATGAGTTTGGGTACATAGTTATACAGTTGAATGCAGAATAGGTAAAGATATTAACACCGCATGCTTGCGTCTACTATATGTATTTGAATTTTTTTCCCTTTGTTTTTGTATACATATGTAGATGTACCTACATTACAGACATACCTACACAAATGACGATACATACAGTACGTACATTGTATATACATATGTAAATGTAGTATATATAATGTACTTGAAGAATACGTAAGTTTATGCATGTGGGATTGTTATATTATGCAGTATACGTGTAGGAGTACTAAACGAATTTATTTTTACGAATTTAAAATAACCAAAGGGCCATATTTGCCCATTAACACCGACACACATTTTTCGAAATCTGGCCGCGTGATTGCTTGGTTGAAAGCCGATATGTACGAGACGATCTCGTCTCGTACATGTTAAGGTAGACGTATTGTTAAATATGTTGGCGAAATTTCCCATCGATAATATGGAAAATTGAAACCCATTCGACCATGGTAATTAGCGAATTTCATACAGCAAAATTACTCGTAAAAAACAAAAAAAAAAAACTCGTCGAAAAATGCAAATTAAAATAAATAAAGGTACATAAATTTTTATTTGTACGTGTGTAAGTATATAAATTTTGATGTTTTTCGATCTGAAATGCATATTAATTATCATAGCGCACTTAATTATAATTCAAAAAATTTTCGATATAATTAAGTATAAGAAATTGTGTATTTGCGTGAAATTCGTGGTGTCAATTTTTTTTTCTTGTTTAATTCATAGATCAACGACAACGATCTATATTCCTATAGTTAGTTAGGTATCTATATAATGACGAGAATGGTAAATTATTCGAACGTTAGTGTGGTTTCATCCGTAGTAAATGTATGAAATTAATTATGCACGTAATTAAAGCAAACGAATTTTCGCACAGTATTATTTGTTGTGTTTACTTATTGCTTATTTAATGCAAGGACTATACTGTCAACGTAATCTTACCATATATACACACGTATGCTACCAACAGGTTGGAGAAAAGAGAAGAGTGTAAAAATTCTGTACAATATTGAAATCAATATTCATGTTTACTGAATGTTGGGCAGATCTCGATGAATTGAAAGAATGCAGGGTGAAGTGGAAAATAGAGGACAGTTTGTTTCACACATAAATGTAAGTCAAGTCGCTTATTTACCTATAACTGTATCAAAAAAAAAATCTGCGCTGCTCTGGCTCAATTTGTGAAGTAGGTTATGCGAGGAAGAAAACTTAAAAAATGGAAACCCACCTAAAAAATCACATTTTTGAAGCTGTAAAGCAGCGCAATGAGAAGAATGAGATCATAAGCAGTAATCTTCGATTCTTTGTTTCGAATTTTTGGTAAAATTTTCGCTCTCGCTCTGGCTCAGGCAACGTTTTCTTTTCTATAAATTTATCACTATCTCGATAGATACGAAAAAAGTCACAAAGAAGAAATGAAAAAAGCATGAATCTTTATTTTTCCATTTTTGCGACAACCCTAAAAAAGTTTTCGCTAATTTTTTGATTTTCGAAGAGCTACAAAATCGCGTATAAAAAAACGTACACGTATATTTTAAACTTTTTTTTGGGGGGGGGATATGGAACCAAAAAAAAATTAATTTAATACTTACATAACCAAAATGATGATCGTATGTTCACTTTATCATCGTGAAAAAAATTTAAAATAAACGAATCCTCCCAATCGTGAACATGATTTCGCACCTCTCGAAAAGCAAACAAAAAAATTGTGGAATTTTTTTTGGTTTTATATGGTCTATCATGACTTATTAATTAATATCAAGAAAGTCGAATAAAAAAAATTTCGATTCATCTGTATAATTTAACATCTTAAACAAATTTTAGCGAGGCTCAAGAGCCAAGACCAGAGATTATAAATTTTTACCACGTTTATTTAACTTTATGTCGCAACTTTTTTTCTCCACCTCCCCTTCAATTTTCGAAAAAATATTAAAATTGAAATGCAATGAAATACTATCTAAGGCATATTTTGAAGCAAGAAACGGTGGATCGATCGATGGTGTAGCGGAGGAGGAGGGGGCTGCGTTTTTTTTCTTGAAACTCCTGAAAATGAACTTTTTGGTCGTTAAAAAAGTCTATTTTTTTCAAATTTCGCCCTCAGTTCGCTTGGACTTGTCATTGAATCCATGTTTATCAATTAAAACCCTGAAATAGTGCACATAAAAATTGAAAACTACCCGCAATCAGCCATTCCTGCTCACACTATTGCTACTGGGATCGATTTTTGCAAATTTTGTAATATTTGCAATGGATAGTGCTTAATAGTGGCCAAATGACCTCAAAACAAACATGGTAAAAATTTTAGCCCTCCAAGTTCAAATTTACGTTCAAAGCTAAATGAACAAAAAACAAATGGCTTTTATACTATTGCTTTCAATCAAAATTTTTCATCTCTGCTTCCTTTTTGAGGCGAACTTAAAAAACGTTATTTTTCATACTTTTTTGAAAATTTTAATTAAAATAGATGCTGTACAGTCCTCTAAATGCATTGAAGTCATCAAAAGTCTTTTTTTTTCTGGTAGAAATCAAGCGCAAAAAGACGATATTCGCGATCCACTTGAAAAAGTAAAGGAGGAAAAAAATCGCTGCAAATGGCTCAGATGAGTCAGAATAACGTTTATTAAACCCATTTAAAACAAAATTTTTTCAAAATCGGATTATTCTCAAATTATTTTAAAATAGGATGAAAAAATATCATAATGGTTCATTATTTTGGGTACAGATAACAGAATTATATAGTCATTTTTAATGATATTTTTTTATTTTATTTTTTACATTTTTTAGCGTTTTTAGCTTCGAATTTTCAAAGGAATGGGTAAATTTGATCTTTGAGTGCTTTACCACGTTTGTTTGAGGTCATTTGGCAACTATTAAGCACTACTCGAAATCAATTTCCCAAAATTTGCAAAAATCGATCCACCCTAGTCCTTGACTCTTCTCGTTATTGCGTGATAATGGTTTCAAATTTTATTTTATCAATTACCATCCAACTAAGTTATTGGCTGAAAAATTTTGAAAAAATCTGTTATGTAGCCCCTTCCTTATTCTACGGTATGTGTTTGGGTTTGTTTCAATTTGCTAGCATTAGCACACCTCTATAACGATTTTTTTTTAATAAGAAATATGCGTTTTTAGCCTAATTTTCCATGTCATATTGTCAATGAAAACCAGATTATTACTGTCTATCGACCAAGGTCAGTTGGAGGAGGGAGTAACAACAAAATCTGTTTTGGGGCCGTAGAACACCATTAAGACAATTTTTGGCCATGTCAGATATTTATTTTTATTTTTTTCCACCGAACATTAAAATTATTTACTGTACTCGATACCAACCAAAATCGCTCCAATTCGGTCAACCAGCTTAGTTTGGCGGCGAATTAGATATATATGAGTGAAGATGACCCTGGGTCAAAATCCAGTTTTGCCTCATTTTGGGGGAGGGGGAGGGGGTGCGGAGGGGTTAAAAACACAGAATATGTTCTTTTTTGTAGGTCAATCGATAGAGAATCTAAAGTTGTTTTACATATGCAAAAATCAACCTCCTAGGTAAATTAGGAGGGGAGATAAGAAGGTTTTTGCCCTTTTCGACCTTCAAAAAGGGGCGTTCCTCCCCTATCGCCCTAGCAAAATGAGCTAGGAAGTAGAAATTAGGTATGTACATTCAGTATGGATCCTAGATGCGCCTTTCGGTGGTCTCGACTTCTCTGCCCCAGTGCATCTCCTCACAGCGTCAAAAATGCGGATTTTTGGTCGTTTTTGCTCGTTTTTCGAGTTTGTTCTTCGTATAACTCCCCTCCAAACTGAGCCAAGAACTTGCAATTAAATATCTACATTCAGTAGGGATCATGGTTGTGCCTTTTGTGAGTCTCGATTTCTCTGCCCCATTGCACCTTCTCACCCCCCCCCCATGATACGGTTATTGGTTAACTTTTATTATTTTGTGAGTTTGTTCTTCGTATAACTCCACTTCAGATTGAGCTAAGGAGCCGAAATTAGGTATGCACATTTAATAGCGGACCTAGATGTGTCTTGGGGGGGGGGGGAGATTCGACGTTTCATCCTTATTGCACTCGTTCGTAGCCCCAAATATGTGGATTTTTGACCAATTTTTCATGTTTTTTGAGTTTGTTCCTCGCATAACTCCCTTCCAATTAGAAATAGGTAGTTGAAATTAGGTATGTAATGTATATTTAGTACAATTCTCTATTTGCGCCTTTTGGCGGTTTCGACCTTTTAGCTTCATGGAATCCTTCCTACTGTGAATATCGACTAGGAAGAACGAAAATTACTTTTTTTTAAGGTTTTGAGAATTTCCAAAATAAGATGACAGTCCTGATAACTTTGGATACTCTAGCAATAATCTTGAAAATTCTTTTAAAAATTGTCTCAAAGTTTAAAAAGGTACAATTTTCGAATACCGTGCAATAGTGAAAATGACAATTAGACCATGTGAAATTTTTTGATCGCCTCTGTAGGACTTGGAGAAATCCGTTATTACACGAGGTTCGGGGCACATGAGTTTCAACAACAAATCGATTTTCACAGTATCGTTTATTTAATCGTAATTAGGTGAATAACATCGCACTATTACATTCTCACTGAAATTGAAATAAGTTTATGCCCTCCCCTTTCGTTGAATGTTTCCTTCGAGCCTTTGAATTTTTTGTTATTGAATTATTCCTTCTTCGACCCTTCCGGAAAACAGTAAAGCACATGTGACAAAATTGAAACGAATTTGCCCAAGCTAATTATATAAAATCGACGCTACGATTATGTAGTACTGTAAGCGATGAACAATGCGATGCACACGACGATGGCGAATCTTTAGTTAGCATTTTCAATTATAATCGTAAATACAGAGAGAGAGAGCTAACTGTACGTGAACATCACATTTAGACTTAAGGTACAGGTACCTACCAATTTTACCTGCATAAGCTAAAAGCAAACGTGTACGAAGTATATAAGTATACGTAAATAGTGCGGCAATTTTTCTGCTCCATTTACCCGAATGCATTTCGAAAGAAAGAAAGAGTGAATGAGAGTAACAAAGATAGGGTGATACGAAACGTCGACTACGCGGCGCGACGCGACGCTTTAATGTGGCGTCGTCTTCGTCATCGTCGTCATCGTCGTCGTCGTCGTCGTCGTCGTCGTCGTCTACAACACGTTACGATAGAGTAGAGGTACATGTACAAGTACATTGTATAAATGTACTTGCACAGTTACATTACGTGTAGTGTACATACGTACGTATGCAGTACTTACGTAGTATATCGGATTAATACACGTTAAATATAATACATTGTATACAGTGTGTGCTAAGTACATACATCTGGGTCTATATACGCGATTATTTGGCAATAAATTGATAAAAAAAAATTTCGCTCAAGGTACCTACCTACGTATACCTATATGTATATACATGTTTGCAGAAGAATACTACTACCGTGTTTTTTTTCCTTTTTCTTTTCTTTTTTTATCATTATTTTTATTATGATTTTTTTTTTTTTTAATTTTTTTTGAGGTCAATTACTGACGCGAAGGCGCCCGATGTGTTTATGGTAGACATTGCGTTGTTGAAAATTCGACTGTGTAGACCTATTCAGTGTGCTTTGTATGTACAGTATTTTTTTTTTTACACAGATAGCGGAGGGTAAAGTGTATAAGTATATTTATGAGGGGAGAAGGGCAGGTGCAGGGGCATACAGAGTACCAGATAGAAAGAGTGAGAGAGATAGAGAAGCGACGTAGCGGCGATATTTGCCTATACATATAGGTATATAGTTGATTTTTCTCAACTGCTGTTACGTTGTTCAGTACGTAATTGTATGGTTTATATAAATTGAGTGAGTAAGTCTGTACGGTGCTGTAATATCGTCAGTTCTCAGTTAAACGAAAATGCAGCAGAAAATGTGATCACTATATTCTTTGGAGAGGTAATTTTCCATCTTATTTAGTGGTACGTGCGATGTTCTTCAAACTAACCGAGAACACATAGGGTAGGGTGTGTTCAGCCTAAAAATCAAAAGGGTACGAAGGTAAAAATATTACTTCGAAAAGAAATATCAACAGTATATTATTTTGGGACAGTCTAGCAGTCAATGAAGGATGACCATTATGCACTCGTACACCTTAGTACATGTACGAAAAGCCACCCTTCATATAATGAAGATGCTACCTCAGCGTATGGTACTACGTTCGGACTGTATTCATGGGTTCGAGTAATTGGCAATGTTTAACCTATTTTTTTTCTTTTTTTTTTTTTTTCTTTCCATACTTGGGGGGGGGGTTAAATAAACCAAAATGTATAGACTGCGGGAATAATATTCCCTAGTAAGGGCCTCCGCTTGTATAGCGTAGACGACGACAACAACGTCGCGAGATTACGTAGACGTACTACCACACGTTCACATATTGTTATACGGACGTATGCACACCACGGTACGCAGACGAGGGCGAAGAGCGATGGAGGTGATGGCGGCTCGATATTGTGATAATGAGTACCACTGACCCGGTGGCCGGCCGGTCTTAGTGGGGCCATTATTGGGAGAGTTGCAGCAACTTTGTAGTAACGACACGCCGCCCAGGTGTTCT
Organism: Ferrisia virgata; assembly: GCA_900060175.1. NCBI lineage: Eukaryota > Metazoa > Arthropoda > Insecta > Hemiptera > Pseudococcidae > Ferrisia > Ferrisia virgata. The sequence goes on from FIZR01006539.1 coordinate 30,723, forward strand.
CAAAATTTTCCCATTTTCCTCGTATTTGGTCTGCGTTATGTGCATGTACATCGCTCACTCTTACGCTGGTACCCTAAAAATCGGCGTCGCGTCGCTTGATCGCAATGCGTAAGCTTGTATGGGGCTCGTTTTATACCTTGAAGCGAACTTTATTATTGCGATTACGAGGTTTTTGTAGTCCTGCATACGAGATGCTGAACGTTTGAAATTCTCAGCACACTCTTACGTATTTCGTATTGCACGAATTTACGCCTATGAGGAAACTTTCAGCATCTTCGATTAATATTTTAACCCTTTTTTGAAGGAGGTTAAGCGTGAAGGGAGGGGGAGTGGTGGTGGTGATTTGGAGTGTATCAAAATGGGAGAGAAATTTTCACTAAAAAGCTCCTATTATTGGCATAAATTCGTTATACGTATCGATTCTGTTGAATGATCCTCACCTGAAGAGTAGGTAACGTGAATCCTGCATCTATAATACTTCTTTCGTCTCTCTTTTGATGCCACTCTTGGTTTCAGTGTAGACATTTTTTTCGCCCATTGCGGACCCATTATTTATTTATGTATTTTTTGTGCGTTTATTTTTGAATTATTATACGCTATAAAGTTTTGCTTAATAAGCTAATTTTTCTTTATGTTTTATGCCAATGTTTAAATGTACAGTATTATGTACATATTCGGAAGTAATAAATTTGGAATAATTTATATTCTCCAAAGTAAATATATATATATATATATCTATACATATGTATGTATTGTATGGTATACTTAGTTATAGGTAATTGAGCAATTTCGTGAAAGTTTGAAAATTGCCCTATTTAAATGTTGTCGCAGCGTAATAGTTGCCTCGTCGTTGCCATCGTCGTCGTCGGCGGCGTCGTCGAAGGTAGTGATGATAAATTGCTCGACGATACTTAATCATTATTTTACGATTGTCGATGAAACTGGGAAAATATGGTATTCAGCATTTGAAAATGACCAACCAACAATAACGGTGTGAGTTCAATGTATTATGGACGTTGCGAAAATATATAGTGTAGGATTTGGGGAGGAAATGTGTTATGAAAATTCAGGATACATCTAAGTACCTTGAGACAGATTCAAACTGTAGACGGAGACGAGCATGTACCATAAAAACCAGAATGGAGGTGTATTTTAAGATATTGATGGTGGAGGAAGGGGTATGATGGGGCAGCGGGTAGGTTTTTTTTTTTATTTTAAAAAGTCTGAGATATTTGAACAGTAAATATTTTCCAAGTATACAATAAGTTTATTTTGTTTTCGTGTGAAGATTGAATCGTTACATGGACCAGAGGAGTTTGTTGATTTGGTAGGGGTGAGGGCGGGGGCGGGGGACTAAGCTCTCAGGATGGTACACAAAAAAAATGGAGTGAATATTTACATTTGAACTATTTGAAAATGTTTTGGGAGGGGGAGGGTTGGTTGGAAGCTTAATGCTTGACGTTAAATGAAAAAGTATGCATGCCCGAGCGAAGTGAGGGTGAAATTTTGAAAAAAAAATCGGATTTTCAATAGAAGAAAGATGCATTTTTTTAAAGTCTTAGCTTTAATTGTGTAAATTTCGTGAGAAATAAGATCAAGGTCTTTAGCAGAATCGTTTCGAAATTTTTACTAAAATTTTCATATTTTCATAAAATTTTTGTAACGCTTTGAACATTTTTTTAAAAATTAAATCGGTTTCAAAAAATTTTCAGTTATTTGTTAGATATTCATCACACACAAAAAAACTTTTGTGCAGGGCCTAATACAACATGAGGGAAGCCCCCTCTCCGAAATCACCTACAGGCGTGTGTCTATTTATTTATTTTTTTCGAAAGAGAAAATTTCCTATAAACTAGTATATTTGGTTGAAAAATAAAATACACGAAGAAAGATGCTTTTCAACGAATAAGTTTAGCTTCACCGATACGCGCACCCAGAAATTTTCTAACGGCGGGACTGAACTTGAAGATTCGAGCGTAGCGATGGAAAAATTTTGAAGAAAAAAAAAAGGGTATTTTTAAGCCATAAAAAGTACTTTCTTCGAAGTTTGGATTTCAAATTTTGAAAGCTCAATAAGAAAGTGAAATTCAGCATAAATATAAAAAGCTGTCAATTTTTCACGTCTAAGGGGCGAGGCTGTAGTCTCGGTACATCCCCCTTGGGTGCGCTACTAGCTTCCCTGAGAAACATTTTGGTGTAATGGTTGCCCAAAAAATAAAAATGGTTCCCCTAAAGCTTGTTAAAGATGAACCATTCTCATTTTTTTTATCCAATCAGCGCACAAAATTATAATAATTTCCTTAAATTTAGTATTCATTACTCTGAATAGTCCATGGCCTTTTTTTTGCACCATTTGAGGTAACCCTAGAATCTGAATTTCTTTCAGTGTTTTTCATGGAATTTTTATAGGACTTTTGTACCTAAAAATACAACCAACAATTTTTGATCTTAGTTCACTTGATTTGCGAATTTTGTTTGGCTAAAAGCTATAAAGGATCCTAGATGCATTTTGCAATGAAAATGGGTGAAGGGAAAATATTAAAGGAGAGAAGGAAGCTTGTACGTATATTTCGGTATCACGTTTTTTTTTTTTTTTTTTAAATTCAATTTCGATGAATTATAATAATTTCGCGAGTACTAAAAATTTTGGATACCTTGTATCAGTTTTTATTTCACGTTCGAAAAAATTCCGAGAAGTGTTTTTCTACGAAAATATATTCATTTGAAAATCAGTGAAATGATAAGAATAATAGATAAAATGAATCTGTAGACTATATTTTTAAATTTCATTTTCCCCCTTCCCCCTTCACGGCTATGGCTTTTTTTGTTTTTCATTTTTCCAAATGTAAAATCCTTTCAAAAAAAAAAAAAAGAAAAGAAATGAAGTCAGGATTCTGTGATTATAATTTATTGAAAAAAATCCGTCGGTTTTTTTTATCAATTCGAAATTGAAATGTTTTATTATTTTTTCACCGTAATTTTTTTGATGGCAAATTTTTATGTTTTATTTTATATTTTTAATTCTGAGTCGTATGAATAAAAAATCATACTCGACTGTTAATCAATAACAATTTTGTCTTAAGAGTGACGACTTCAGCCCAAGCCTGAACATGATAATTATCAAGTGTCCAAGTGTCCATTTATTTATTTAGACTATTGATTTTATTTTAACAGTATTTAAATTTTTTTATGTTTATTTAAAAGTAAGTAAAAGTAAGTAAACGTACAAGAAAAATGAGTTGATTATATGAAAATGAAGGTATGTACAAAAGATTGATTTGAAAGGGGTATGGGACGAAAATCAGAAAATTGAAATTAATGGCGTAAATTTCTTATATATGAACACTGTAAAATACTTGTACTTCTTGAATAAATATCTCGATGAGAAAGAGTAAGTTTTTTGCTGAAAAAAATAAAAAATTGAAATTACGAAAAAACGTAAGTATGTTTTGCAGTAAACAAGAAAAACATTATTGTACGAAATTCATCTGCTACATCGTTGCAAATTTGAACAAATACAAATAATCATTATAATTTAAAACGTAAACGATGCAAGTGTATATTTTTCCAATTAATTATTTTTCTGCATTATGTGAAAAAAAAAAAAAAAAAAAAATGAGTATTTTGAAATAAATTGCGTTAAAAGAGAAAAATAATATTTACAGATGGAAATCGTAATCAAATCTTTGCGTATAAACAAATATCTCACAGAAAAGAAAAGACTGTTGTGTGATTGTAATATCGAAGTAAAATTCATAATAAAAATGAAACGAAAATGACTTTCGAAATAAATTAGTAAAATCCTTTATCCGTGTATAAAATGAACTTCTTTCCAATACTATTAATATAGACTACGTAATTAAACGCGAGAACATCTATTTATGCTCGAACAAAGAGAAATTACGTTTTTCGTTTTCCTGTCATATGATTGGTTGAAACATTAGTGGCCATTCTATCGTTCGAGCTTTCGAGTTTGTGTGCAGATATTCTCGTCGTATTGAAAATATTCCATAGAATAGGGGGAAAAATTACCTTTTCCAATATTTATCATTAATTCATTAAGTATAAGCGCATACTTATTATTTATTTATTTTTTTTCCTAAATTAGAAATACCTACGTAATTTTCTGATGGCGAATCATCATCTTCGCGTATTTATTATTTTTTCCATTATCTTGGCTACCTAGATTTTAATGTAATTTTTATCAAATATTCGAATTTAATTGAAAAAAAAGCTAAGAATACTCTACAGGATATTAAGTTGTGCAGTTTTTATATTAAGGTTCAAGATTTTCCCATGTATTTCGTTCGAATTCGAAGTTAATCAGTTTTGTATTGTTCGTATATAATTAATATTTTTGGTTTATGTTTTCGAACGTGTGGAATTGAATTGTGCAGATAATTAATCTGCATTGAAAATGATAATTAAATTTAGATAGAAGATTTAATTTCCGTAATATGATCTAAATGTAAAATTTATGTCTGAAATTCGACGATAGATTTTAAACTTGGTAAATTGGAAAATAGGACTATTGTTTTTTTGAATTGCTGGAGAGCCACTTAGACCTGTACAGTATTAATAATTGAGAAGTAAAAATAAACATTTTGTGGTACTCGTATCGTTTATACGTATTTAAAAAAAATTTTTTTCATGAAAAATTTTCCTAACAAGATGTTTTTCAGTACAATTAAGTTATTAATTGTTTTTCAGCGCATTTTTTAATTTTTATACAAAAAGTAAGGAATCGCTATATTTATAGAGTTTAAATTCTACAGTCATGTAACGTAATTTGGAATTTTTTTTTCTAAAATTTTATCGTTAAATTTGTACTTCTTAGAATCGTGAACAAGTTGAATTAATATTGACATTATGAGCTTTTTAGTCATTCGACGAATATGTTTTACAAATATGTCGGTAGTTTTGATGTAAGTACATCGGATCAAGATGGCAGCTGGTTAGATTTTCTTTTGAATGAATAAGTATGAGTACATATAGAATGATACAAACTTGTATTTGCGAATCTGGAATGAAAAATTGCAAAACCGGTTTTTTGCACGTTAGACACTACGATAGACTGTTCTAGCGATTCTTCTTTTATCTTCTCTTTTTTTTTTTTTTTTTTTTTTTTTTTAATTTATCGCAACAATGAAAGCTACCATATTGGATTAGGATTAGATTCTGGTGCTGGTGCAATGGCTAATATTACGATTATGATAAGTTATGTAGATGATTACTTTTGAGTTCTTGTATATGCAGTACAGTGATATTGTATAAGTGTGCGTGTATAGATGCTTCTGAAGTCGTAATGAAATTTTTACCATTTGCAATGAATGTAAAAAATGATAATCTCAAACAATATATTTTATTTTTCAACTTCTATATCCTATAATTTTCTCGCTCAAAAAAACTGATTAAATTTTATTCACGTTTATTTGCTATTTAAAATTTTTGTAGATGTATGTTTAGTTCATATTCAGAAAAATGGGTACTTTTTTTTTTTTGGAAATAATTTGTTCAAGATTCTTTTCTTTATAGTCTTGAAATCATTGTTGAATTTGTCACGAATTTTAAATATGGTTGGATTATGCGACATATTAATTGTAAACTTTTTTCTAAAACTGGAACAATTTTGAGTATTCAAGATTGTCATTCATAAACATGTTTTCTAGCTGCGTAGCTTATAAAATAACATTAATGCATGTACAGGGTTCAATACTTGAAAAGTGTTGCTTATAAAATCATTTTTTATATTTTTCAAAATTACTGAGACTCCTTTTGACTTTTTTGAATGTAGGATTTCTTTTTCAATAACTGTTCTGAATTGTTTTATTAGAACGACTGAAATGCATAAAAATAACGTATGAATGGATTTCAGAGAGGACCCCCCCTCCACCATAATGTAGTCGATTAGCTATTCTTTCATTCCAGAATTAATTCATTCACATTATTAGAGTCCTTCTTGAAATACGAATTTAGAGGTTTTTGGAAACTTCGTCCCCTAAAAAAAAAAATTGCATTTGTTCTAAAAACACCACAGTCAAAATCTAAGCCAGTTAATAGTGAAATTAATCTATATCTCAATGCCTTTGAAATTTTTATGAGGCTTAACATGCGATAAGATCCAACTAAACTGAACTTAATTTGGTTGTAAACAAACCAATGTAATTTTGTTCATTTCAATTTTGAAATCTGTAAAAGTTTACACATTCCATTATCTGCAATGAAGTTTGGACTTTAAAAATTTGTTTAAGTGATCTCGAAGTATCAGTGAAAACGTGGGTTCAATTGGTTTTGTGAGCGAGAAAATTACTGGGAGTCTAGATCTCTTGCAGATGGGCAAATGCACGCACATTTGCAGATTCTTAAATCAAAATGAACAAAGTTGAATGAATTTAAACCTTATTAGAATTTCAAAAGCCTAATTTTGACTGTGGTATTTTTCGGACTCAATACAACTTTTTAGAGCAACGCGATTCTTGAAAATTTTAAATTCATATTTTAAGAAAAATCCTACTCCCTTTTAATTCATATATTACAAATTGAACTGAAATTTATTTACCTTGATATTCAAACTTCCTTATACAATACCTTACCTACCTATTTATAATGTTTCAAAATTGATCGTCGATTAGGAAATTTAGAAAAATTATCAAGAATTTTAGAAAGTAAGGTCAAGTGTATTATACTTAGGATTATGTGTATATAAGTACAGTAAAAAAAATTGGCGATTTAAGGTGGGTTCCTTTCTGCTTGAGCATTTTCTATTCGATGCGCAGTACAGTATGCTCAATTGAACGTACTAATTCAAGCGTTATTCTTAGGGGTAGTACTTCTATATATTTTGGGCATTTTATAATTTTGATATTTAATTTCAAAATTGTATCAAAAGGAAAAATAACAATAGGCATTTAACTCTAAAACAGATCCGTGTGCAAGGGGAGGCGGTCAAAGCACCGGCTATTGACGAAACGAATGTGAATTTTCCTAGAAAAATGTATTACTAAGCTCAAAAAAATTGCATAAATTACTTAAGTATTTCCGAGAAACTTGTTTTTGATGGTTACGCTTTTTTTTTTCGTAAAATATCAAATTTTTGAATTTGTGAGCATTAAAAATTCGAATTCAGCTCTCAAACCCTTCCCTGGACCGATCCTGTGTACGGGCTTGTCCAAAAAAAAATCATTTTCCTGACTTCTTGTTCCTCACTACCCAGCGCCTGGATCTCTTCAATTTTTTAGAAATTGGCGAATCTCCCCTCTCCCTTGGAACCATTTCTTCTTCTTGAGAGGAAATTATCAATTTTCTTCATTTCATCAATATTTGAACGACTTTATTTTTGAGCAGTTCAAAATTTTCACCAGTTGTACAATTCATTAAGTTTTATTCATAAGAATTGGAAGATTTCTTCAATTAATTATGTATTTATTTATTCCTTCATTCTTTCATTCTTTCACTCATTCACGAAAATAAGGAGACCAACGATTGTTGCTGAGTAGATAAGCCATTTACAAGTATAAACCCCGATTATGGTCAGTGTTGAGCGGAGTAAATGATTTTAATGTTTGTGGGGGGAAAAAATAAATAAATAAATATCTGACATGGCCCAAAAATGCATTTTGTTGATATTCCACCTCCCCCCTCCTCCTCAGCCGTCGTTTGTCGATAGACTGTAATAGTCTGGTTTTTATTGACAATATGACATTGAAAATTAGGCTAAAAAAACAAACGAACCAATACTGAACTGTAACCATTTTTTTTTTGTTGGTATATCAAAGTCATGCAATATAACTGTATCGTAATTTTTCAAAATTACTTCGGAATATTTTGCTTAAATCATTTTTTCAATAGGCATCTTTATGATTTAATTATTCTTCCATACTTTTACTGATAAATATTTCGCTAAGATTGAGCTACCTGTGAAATGACTCGATTTACCTTGTCATTTTTATCCTTCGCGTTTTCACACTTATTTAGCTTCTCACACTTTGACCCTTTTTGACAATGGAAGTGCTACCCTTCTAATGCCCTATAAAAGATGTCATAGGTTACAGTTCTGTCGCTATAAAGGGTTATGTATTACATAAATATATACGTACATTATACCTGCTTCATGAGCTGAGATACATCAAGATAGAGGGAGAAAGGCAAAAAAAAAAAAAAAAAAAGGCAGCAGACAGAGAAGGTAAAAAAATACCTGCCATTATAAACAACGATAACCTTGAAACGCATAGAGAAACAGCAGAAATTCCATTAAAATAGGAGCGTTATTCGAGTTTTGTCCGGTGCCAGTCGAGTCAAGTTCAACATACTCAATTTTCTGCGTTTGAAATTTACTTACTTTGTGTCTTACACGAGGATGAAAATTACAGTATAAACAATGTTGTTCTGATAATTACGCCAATTTGGTTTAGGTAGTCAGATTGAAAATGAGATGATCTTTGATATGGTTGCACGAATTATATAAGAATATAGTGCGCGGTACGAATGTGTCTGTAGCCCTGTTGGTGTGTCTGTGTACTACGAATCGAGTACGTGTGTATTTTGGTAAATAGATAGGCAGTTTGTACGTGAAAAAAAAACAAGCTTATTAAGATTTTTATACGTATGGCCTATTAGGTAGTCGTAGTAGCTACTTCGGTTTTTCATTAAGTTACTAATTATTTGTAAAAATACTTATAACTAGGTATAATATGTACTTGTACCTTTATTCGAAGATGTTTTCATTAACGCCGAGTAGACCAATTGGCTATTTATACTTTATTATAAAAATGATAATACGATAAGATGAATTTTAATTATGGTGTTTTTATTATTATTATTATTTATTTTTTTTTTTCTATAATCAAGAAAAAAAAAAGTTCGATGCGACTGATAAAGAGACTCGTTTCACACGCACCTTCGTTATTCGCTTCCTGAATTAAAAATCGTTTAGTGTTTGATCAGTGGGGTGTAAATTTGGCGGTGGTGAGTTTTACTTTTATGGTAGGTTCGTTCTTTTAAGAGTTTTGAGTTGGTACTTTATGTTAGGTAAAAATGTACATTAGGTTAGATAAGTGGCTGAATGTAAAGGTTTAGACCATCGGACGCGAGAATATTTTCGCCTAATTGAATCGATTATTCAGTTTATGAAAAAGAGAGGCGATACAAAGGCGCGTATGGCAGATTGCATCTGGTGTATGTATTTGGAAGTTTTCATTTCATCGTCGTCGTCTTCTTTCTTGGTGTTGTCGTGTCGTATACCGAGTCGGGTAAGTATTCTATTAAGTTGGCAACGATTTAAGAAGTCCACTTCGTATTGTGGACATTGTTTTGTGTATCCGCGTGGTGTATTTGTATGCGTCGAGTTTGAACTACTGCGTCATATTGAGAAAATACTCCCTATTCTTGTTTAAGAAACTGTGTGTGGGTGTAGGTTTTGTTATTGTCTCGTGCGAAGGGTAAACCTAAACACTTTACCGAAAAGGCCGAAGATATATAAACGGTGGAAAATTTTATTTGCTTTATGGGCTGTGTAATAAGTTTACTTATCTACTCGACAAACTATACGGACAAGTTCAACAGTTGCGAAGAATAATATTGGCTGAATTTGCTTTGAGGAAATGAAATTCGTTTGTAAAGTTTTGCTTGCGAAATTTTATGCGGGTAAAAGATGTCGAGTGAAGTAGAAATTATTTTTGGGTGCACTCAAATGTGCAAGATACATTTTAACAGTAAAACAGTAAAGTATCGTATCAGCCTGATTCTCGTGACATATTACAACCATGAGAGTTGAAAAAATGCATTGCGGGTAAGAAGGGTTCAATGAGGCTAAGATGTCGAAACCCCCAAAAAGCACATCAATGGTGCCTATAAACAAGACATACCTAATGTAAACTTCCTAGCCCGATTCGGAGGTGAGTTATAAGTGCACCAGTGAAGTATTTTGACAAAATTCGAGGAACTTTCGTTCCCAAAGTTATAGACTACTGCCCTCCTGGTTTTCGAGAAAATTGACTTTTTTTAAAGATCAGTTGAGAATTTTTTCGAGAGATCAATTAATTTTTTATTCTTTTTACCCATTTTAGACAACTTCTTACTCAATTATCAAATTTTTTTATTTAATTTTCAATATTTTTTCTTGATTTGTTATCTTTTTTTTGCACCTTTAACCCATTTTCAACAAATTTATACTGAAATTTCGACGATTTTTTTTTATGTGTTGAATCAATTTTTACCCATTTTCCAATATTTTTTTCGTGATTTTTGATAATTTTTTTGCACGTTTTTTCCTATTTTTATCAAACTTTTAATGATTTTTAACGATTTTATTCATAGTTTAGGTGAATTTTCACCTGTCTTACAGCATTTTTTCGTGATTTTTGATCAATATTTGGTATCTTTTTCCCAGTTTTACCTAATTTTCGATGATTTTCATTATTTTTCTTTTTCTTTTTTTTTTTTTTTAATATTTTAGGTCAATTTCCTTTACGTTTTATCCATTTTATTCCATTTTTTACCCAATTTTCGACCATTTTAAACGATCATTTTCAAATTTCTAGTCAACTTTCACCCATTTTCTTCAAATATATCCATATTTTCGATGATTTTCCCTGCTTTTTTTTCATATTCTAGTTCAATTTTCACTCATATTGCAACATTTTTTCGTGATTTTTGATCATTTTTTTGCACGTTTTACCCATTTTCATGAAATTTTTATAAAATTTTCAATGATTTTCATCGATTTCTTTCACGATTTAAGCCAATTTTCACTCAGTTTATTTCTTTGTTGGGTTTAAATAAGAATAATAAAAATATTCAAAAAATGTGTTTTTCGATTTTCTACTGAATAATAACTTTTGAAATTGTCAGTTTTTCCAGTTGAAAAAATTGTGTTGGAGAGCTGAAATTACCACATCATTTTAAGGCTATTCTGCTGAAATAGTGGCCCCTCCCAGTTTACAGCTTTCCAAAAAAAAAAATTTGCCCATTCCAATGCATACCAAGGCAATAATCTTTAACCTGATTTTCTATGTCATATTGTCAATATCGACCGACGGTGGATGAGGGGAGGGGGGGGGTATCAACAAAATCCGCTTTAAGATCTTAGAAAACCATTAAAAAAATTTTTAGCCATGTCAGATATTTACTTTTATTTTTTTATCATATTTTTTCCCAAACTTTAAAGTCATTTACTCCGCTCGATACACACCAACATCGCTTCAATTCGGTCAATCGGCTCAGTTTGGGGGCGGATCAGATATATATGAGTGGAGATAAATTTGGGTAAAAATTCAGTTGTACCTCATTTTGAGGGAGGGGGTGCTGAGGGGCCAAAAATACAAAAATCGCCCCTTTTTAATCTAATTGACAGGGAACCAAATGTTGTATAGCATATCCAAAAATCAACATCCTCAGTCAATTAGGAGGAGAGATATAGGGGTTTTCCTCCTTTTTGACCCTGAAAAAGGGCTGTCCCCTCCTTTACCTCCCCACCAAATTGAGCTAGGAAGTTGATATTTGGTATATACATTCAGTTTGGGCCTTAGATGTGTCTTTTGGGGATTCCAACTTTTTAGCTACATTACACCCCCTCACATCTCCAAAAAAGTGGTTTTTTGATAGTTTTTTCTCATTTTTGGAGTTTTTTGAGTTTGTTCCTCGCATAACTTTCTTTCAAATTAGGCCAGTAACTTGAAATTAGGTATTCATATTTAGTAGGTACCCTAGATGTGCTTTTTGGGGGTTTAGAATTTTTGGCTCCTTTGAACCGTTTCTACCCGCAATGCTGTTTAGGAAAAGAGCATTGCGAAGCGGTCCTTTTTTTCAATTCTTTTGGTTGTATTATGTCACGAAAATTAGACTAAAAAAGTATCGCGTTTTTTTAAAATTTATAATACTTGATCCCTAAAGCACTTTTGTACAACCCTAAAACAATTATGGAAGAAATTTCTTTTCTGTGTTGCCTGTTCAGGAGTATACCTGATCAATCATGCTCGTCTAATTTTTTTGCTTCATCCGAAATGTGGACAGATTGGGTGTCGTTACTATCTCATATACGTGTGTATTTTTATTATGTCCTTGTACATGAATGCAACAACGTTATTTCAGTTCATGAAAAGTGTAAAAATAATATAAGTTGCGTCGTATGCATTTGGAGAGATAATGGGTGCATGGGAGGGCTCATACCCTCTCAAATGCTGAATTAGCCTCCTTCCAATTATTCTCGCAAAAATCTGAATATTAACACTTTGCACGAGTAAAATCCAAAAAATCGTAATTTTCCAGTTCACAGATGCCCTTTAATACTCATTTTTTGACCTTTCATTGCTGGTATTTTGCAAAATTATTACGCTAGTTTTGCACGAGCAATACTTCCTGATTTTCGTGCAGTAAGTTTTTTTCACATACATGAACAGAGGAGTTGAAGGTGAAAAAATTAAACAAACGAAAACTACACACCACCTTTTCAGTAATACGACGGTGGTACTGAAGCCCTCTCCTCAAATTTCGACCCTTACTCCGCCTGTGGTTGTATGCTTTCAATTTTTTCAATAAATCATTTCAAGTTTAACTTTTCCAAGTATCTACTACACATAATTATTATCGTTCACGAACCCCGGTAAATGTCACATTTGAGCGTTAAATTATCGTCTTTTTTCTTGTTGCTTTTGAGCTGAATTTAAATTATTAAATACGACAGTAGACGAGAGACGAGATATGTATACTGTATGGTGTAAGATATACGTCTGCGATGGTGGAGTCGAATATCAAAATAGTTGAAAATATGACAGCTAAACCCTCGTCGGGTCGCGTTGTATATGTTTCGTTTGTACTCGCTTATGTATTTCTGTATTTTTCAAACACCTTCCTCTCTTCACGAGCACAGACGATTTGACAAATGCATTGTCTATACGCGATTGTTCGTTGTTTTTTGTATAATAAATCAATATACTTACGGTGTATACTTACACGGTACACTGCGGTCTATATCTTCGTTATTTAAGGTTCAACGTCTTGACGAAAATAAGTTCGTTAAAAACAATAAGAAGATATATTTTTTATGCGATGTGTATTTAAAGTACGTAAGTATGTACCGACGAGTATTTAGAACTTTGCAGAGTATTATAGCTAGGAAATCGTATTAGTTGGGATGCTTCATTATATGGGGTTTCTTTGTAAGTTTTTAATTTATCCCTCGCCCGTGTAAGGTAGTAGAGATACCTACAATACCTGTTTAGAACTTCGCGGAGTATTATAGCTAGAAAATCGTATTAGTCGGGTGTTTCATTGTTACGGGGTTTCTTCGTAAGTTTTATAATTTTCTCCGCTGGCTCATATACGTCTATGTACATAATTTGTTCGTGAACTCGAAACAGGTAGCTTAACTTAATTAAAAATTAGTAAGTCGAGTAGGTTAAGGTAATTTGCCAGTAGTTGATAGGTAAGAGGAAATTTTTTTACATATTTCTTAACTACGTCGCGTGTAATGATCAAAAAATTTCTAAAAAATGATTAATTATACTCCAATGTATATCCCATCCACCTCCTGTGTTTTTAACTTCGTCCCTCTCCACCTAAATCACCTGTCTGTGGAAAAAATTCCAAATCATCCTAAGGCTACTCGCCAGTAGTTGATGACTCCCTTTTCTCTCCTTCAGCCAAACCCACGCATGTGAAAATTTTGTGTGAATTCTCTCATATGTGCATATTATTTTGACATAAAAAACATTTCAGTACCTATTTTGCCAAAATTTTGAAAAAAAAAATCGAACTCGAACGCTTGGCAAAAATGTTTAGACTTTTACCGAAATATGTTAATTTTGGGCTTCTGTTTAGTAAAGTAAATATAAGAAATACTGTAAGTTTTTACATTTTAAATGTAAAAATTCAATTATCTGCTTTACCCTTGTTAGATGGTAACAATTACTTTAGTATACTGGAATCACTCAAGTAAATTCAACCTATCTAGAGATTTTTACGAGAGTATCTTATTGCGAAGCAATGTTACGGAAAGCTACAAAATCAAAAAGTCATTTTTTTTTTCTTTATTAACGTCATGTTCTGTAACGGAGGCGAGAGGCGTGTTGAAGGGATAGTTGTTTAAAGAAGAGATTTTAGTCCAATTTTGATCACAAGAGATAGTACATTTTGAATTTTTTGACGATCATCGGCCAGTACTTCTTCAGGATCCACTGATATAAGATGTAGGATTCTTTCTCGATAATACTTAGGACGTTCGAAGAGTATATGATTTGTGTTTTCGTAAACATTGCAACTTAAAATCATAAAATCAACTGCGTTCAAAGTCAACCAATTTTTCTCGACGTTGGAATTTTAAAATCAATTTAGGATGGAGGACATCTTTAATTTTTCTCAACATTTCAACTTGCAATCATAAAATCAACCCAAGTATAGGTCAACTAATTTTTCGCGATATTTCGATTTAAAATCTTAAAATCAGTTTAGAGTCAAGCTCAACTGTTGATGGGACAACTGATGACGATATTTCAACTCTAAATCATAAAATTAATCCGAGGTCAAGATCGACTGTAGACGAATCAATTTTCTTTAATTTTCCTTAATATTTCAACTTGAAATCATGAAGTCAATCCAGAGTCAAGCTCAACTGTTGACGGGTCAATGGATGACGACATTTCAACTTAAAATTACAAAATCGTTTTATGATCAAGGTCTACTGTTTTAACGAGTCAACTTCAAATATCTCTGATTTTTCTCATAATTTGAGCATAAAATCATAGAATTAATCATTCATAAAATAAGTCCATCGATGTCTTTCCTGGTCATAAAAATCTGTCCGCTGATGTCACTCCAATGATGGCATCACACTGTTGATAGTCCACTAACAACATCTCTAATTTTCCTCAACATTTCAACTTAAAATCTTAAAATTAATCCTTCATAAAATAAGTCCACTGATGTCATTCCAGGCCATTAAAATCGATCCACTGATGTCAGTGAAATGATGAGGTCACACTGTTGACAGTCAATTGTTGACGATTTTCCCAGAATGCGCTATTAAACATCTTTCGATGTTGAAAAAGCATTGCTTTTCCGATGCTTTTTTCCTGATTAGCATTGAGTATAGGAAGGTTTCAATGGTGCTAAGGAGTCAACACCCCCCCCCCCCCC
>FIZR01006540.1:0-14038 GCA_900060175.1 Ferrisia virgata
CTCAATTTTAAAACTTTTTTCTTCAGGTTTTCGTCACAACATTTAAATTATATTTTCACAAACAAATGAGATTTTTAGCGAACATGAAAACCTTATTTTTTGTGAATTCTGTTCTGAAATTGCCATCTCTAAAAATTTTCCGCCTGGGGAATCTTTGCCCAATATCCCCCCCCCTAGCTACGCCACTGCCTGGAGCCTTGTTATTTTTCAGTTGTTTTAGAGTGTTTTCTATCTAGGCTGATAAATAAATAAATGAATAAAATATGAAACCGTCGTCAGTTGTTCTTTTTTTTTTTTCAAATTAAATTTACTTCTTGTAGCTAAGATTATTTCGACAGCTTTACAATAGGTAGATAGGTTAAGCAAGTCGAAGGAAAAAAATTACTTACTACGCTAAACGCGTGCTGCTTATTCCTCGCCTTATTTATCGAGAGGCTCGTGGCCAAAGTAGGTACGTTGAAAATTGCGGATTTTTTTTTCTCTTTCAATATTTAAGCTACATATCGAAATTCGTTTAGTTTTCACCTCCCTTTAGTATATCGCCTTAAGGTGTAGGTCACGTAAAAAGTAAAGTAAGTATTAAAAATTGGCTCCAAAGTATCCCCCCCTCCCTCAGTTTATACCTTATCGTAGGTACTTGGAAAAGGATGTCGAGTTTGGAAATTTTCACAGCTGCGTTATTGTTGTAGTTGGCGATGATGGTCGTCGACATCCTCTGATGTCATATCTTCATCTCTCTATCGTTTACATACCAGCACCCGTTGTGTTTTTATTGTTTGCTCTTTCATTATGGTAATCGCACTTCCAACGTCACTCATTTATTTTCGGGCGCATTACATTCTTAAAAGCATCCCAATTACCTGTGTGCTGGGAAAAAGCAAATTTCATCTACTTGATATCGTGTTACTTATTAGACTTTAATTAGCGTATAGGTATATTTTTATAAATCTTTTATATCAAGTATACCTAGGTTCGTAGGTATAGGTATAGGTATACTTTACTTATATATTCAAGTAAATTTCATTCGCCTGGTAATAGGCATATTCCACTTTTGAATATGAGCTTTTTGTTAAAAACGGGCTACCTTTGAAGTGACTAATTAAAGCGTATAAAATATGATTAAATTTGTCGACGACGACGACGACGCCAATTTATACGCTGCGCCGCGTCGCGCACCTTCTAAAACGCCTATTGCTCGACATGGGTCGCGTCGTCGTGCAGTATTCTTCCGCATTCTAAGTAAACGGGCGGCTGCTTGGTTTGGTTAGGAAATTCCATTATAACGCACGTAAAAAGCATCCAACATCGAAATTGTCATCTTCGAAATATGCTCGTGCTCGTTTCTTGGCGTCGCGTCGCGTTAGATCGCGCGCCTTCTTTACTTCTCAGTCAAAATATATCATTCGCTGCGAAATAAATAAAAAATACATCGAACCCGGATTAAAACACAATCACAAACCGAACTACAGCGTAAATCTTAATTTCGCAGAGGGTGTTTTGTTTGAAAGATTTTTAATGAGAATTTTTAATTAAAATACCAGATTTTTTTGCCATTTTCTAAATTAATATCGAACTTGTCTCGCACCCTGTGTTTGCTTCAGTCGTTCAACGTAAAATGAAAAAACAAAAAAAATAAAAAAATAAAAAAATAATAATACAAAAAAGGTGCTAGTATGGGTATATATATTTTTTTTTAAATTTAATTTATCGACACGAATCGAACGCAGATTACTCAGCGTAATGGATTTACTCAGTCAAAATAACAGGGTTCGATTCTAGTTCGCTATATGCCAAAAACAAGATTTTTTTTACATGTTATTTGTTTGTAAAGTTTGGTATGTCGAGGTTTTTCGTTTTTTTTTTTTCGTTGTTTTCATCTCCCTTCCTGTCTATGTCCAGCAGTTTGTGTTGCTTGGATAAGTTTTCATTTGTTTACGCCGAAACTCGAAGTTGTAGCAGAGTATTTCTTTATTTTTCATCTCGGTATTCATGGTCATTTCAAGTTTCTCAGCCATGCAAAAGTAAAGCGATGCGTAAAAAATTTCGTTTTTTTTTCCCCCGAAATTTTTGCAGCTTAAAAGTGAAAGTCGTGGCTTCTTTACGCTTGTGCCGATGGTCCTGTGTAACTCGTTTGAAAGTTCCTACTGTATATTTTAAACCGCCCACGCAGTCACAACGAGTTTGATCCTTTTAGAAAATATTAAGCTGGTATCATAGTTTGAGTGAAGTTTTTGTTTTAATCCTCATTACAATAAACTCTATTTAATTAGAAAATAACTCGAAGACATCGCAACCAAGGAAGAACCACACGAGTGAAAAATTCTTAAAGAGTATTCGTTTGTAATTTGCATAATTATATTTACTTAATCGAAAAACACGCCACAAACGATGATGGTAACTGTACCCGAAATCCGAGTGTAAGCGTTATTTTATTTTGTTTTTCACTGCTCGAAAAATACCTACCTCATGAGTACGTAGTATCTGCGAGTATTTTGAAATTCGTATAACGCTTACGAGCTTTATTCATTAAGTTCACAAAAGAAAATTTACTTTAAAAGTACACCTCTGAAGGCTTAAAATAGATGCATAATTTAAATACTTACTTTTTCCAGTAACAAAATAAACTTTGCTTCGAAAAACATCTGCTAAAAGACGCCACGCCACGTCTTCACGTCATATCAACATCGTATCGCTTTTTAGATTATTTATAAGATGAAAATTTTCGTTTCACTGTAAGCAGACTTATGCAGTTTGCTAGGTAATGTTAGATATATGGTGCGTTAGATGAAAACGAAAACGCTCTCCGCCGCTTTTATTTTCAACCAAATAAACAACAACATCAACAAAGAATACATCACGCAGCAATATATGCGTATACGTGTATAAAGAAGCATATCTATACATACCAATGAACTTATAATGAAAATAGATACTTTATTTATTGTATCAAGCGTCTCTTCAAGCGTCTCTTGCGAATTGCTTATAAAAATGTATAAAATGATGATGTTCATTCATGATGATGGTGGTGGTGGTGGGGAGGGGGGGTCGGTGTCTTGAGACAACATTTGTAGTTTGAGGAAAACATTGATTGCCGATAAAGATTCATTGCTTGTTATAAATTAGGTATAACGAAACTTTTTCAATTCAAAAGACGTGAAAAATTTGATATTTTGAATTAAAAATGATTGAAAAATCAACTAGTGATCATAAGGTGATTTTTTTATTAGGCACATTTTCAATAGCAATATTTTTAAACGAGATATGAGCAATATCGAAGATTTGCATTTCAGCCGATAAATTTTTAACCATAGACGAATTATTTTCAACATTATTAGCATTTGAATTATAAGAATTATTAGTATTACTCGAATTATATGAATTCTTTTTAAGCAAATCATTACGAGATTTACCGCAAACGTTGAACACATGTCTTATTTTACCACGTTTATTACAATTTACATCTTTAAATCTACACTGTGGAGCCTTATGATTCCGTTTACCGAAACGATAACGAATAATAACGCTAACAGTACCAGAATTCGAAACACGACTCGCTGAGAAAAAAAAGTAGTAGGTGCGAAACAGGTCGAGAAATAGTATAATTCCCTAATAAAATAGTGGATTTAAGATCGGGAATGACCTAGTTAAAAATAGTGCAAATTATTACGGAGACAACATATCGTTAAAAGGTTCGTCTGCATTTTGGAACCTTCGACAGATTGAATTTTGCAGCATCGGGCATGGAAACAGGAGAAAAGTGAGTGGTCAATAATTCACTGATCTCTTTGAAAGATAAATCAACCGGCTTTTTAGGAGTACATAATTTTTTAAGGGTAGCATAAGATTCAGAATTTAAATTCGCAATTAAATACTTATTTTTCTTCGCATCATTAATTATATTACAATCAAGGAAACATTTGAGTCGTTCGAGCCATGAAACAAAATCTTCGACCTTATGATCGAATTTATCAAAAGGTAAACCAATAGGTTGATTTATTGTAATGCAGTCACCAGAAATATCAAACATTATTTGAGGAATGCCATCCTCGTCGCCAAATTGAAATGTATTACGCAAAATAACATATTAAATGTTCTATATTTGAGATCTATATAGAAAAACTGAGCGTTAACTCAAAAGAAAAGAATAACGTTTAACGGTAGCCAAATATTATTGAGCTCGCGAAAGTCTCGAGGCAATTCATAACAGTTTGGATTTTAGAAAAAAAGTCAGAATACAACCCACCCTATTGTGTACTATGGTACTACTACAGTATACCTAGTTACCTACTATGTGAAATTCATAGTATCGTTTGCAACGACCATCAGTTTTAATAACTATGTATTTAATGCGGTTGTGCGCTTCATAAATATTCATTTTAAAATCAACGCTGCATTTTAAAAAGCCTTTATACCATTTACCTTGTTGTCTACTGTTTATACCGCGGTGCTTCGCGGTTGCACCCAAAAAAATACACGCTTATTTTTGTAGGAAGAATCTTATCTATTGATAATGAGTTGAAACACATAAATCATAAGGTGCTCGGTTGGCTTTGTTGTGGTGTTTTTTTTTCTTTTTGAAAATGTCGAATGAAATAGAATTTTAAAAGATGTATTAAAATATGAAAAGTGATCGTAGTGTGACCGATTTTTTTTTTCGTTTATTATTAGGTAGCCTGCAATCCTACATATGTTTCCAGAATTTTTTTGAACGCAGATTACGTGCTTCAATATTTATTTAACATTGTACAGTTTTCATGAAGTTTATTTTATGTGTTAGCATTTGGTAAGATGTTTTTGGATTTGGATTAAAAGCATCTTTAATCTTTTGTTTCTCTTTTCGTGTATTGTTACACTGTATCAACCATGAGATCGAAATTTACCAGTATTGACTCGTCGTTTAATATTTTCTGCTTAGATGCGAATTTTTGGCATTTCCCCTTGGCTTTTATGGTATTCAAATTCGTAAATGCGACGGTCCAATTTTTTGTACTTTGAGACTGCAATTGAAAACATTTCTCACTTCGAATTTTGTCAATTTTCAAGTGGCCTGGCCGTATGAGATTTGGGACCATATTAGTATCAATTTAAGATTGGAAGGGTGAATTACCTAAATTTTGACATCCTTCTGGGAAATATTCATATTTCAGATTTACACCTCCTACCTAGGAGGCATTCATTACCTAATCTGTACGAACGAGTAGCATAGATAAATACGGCCATATACCTTGCTCAAAATGTCTAGCGTCCTTTTTTCGGTTATGGTTACCAAAACGTTATATTCTGCAATAGAAAAAAATTATTCTCAAAGGTGTATAGATTTACAAGAGATACGATACACAGTTTTCCCCTACTTTTTAGATGTAGTTCGTGTTAAGGGGGAGTGCAATTAAATTTCAAATTTGAAGCAGTTTTGATGATTTGATTTTCATAATGTCATATTCCTATCCAGTAAGGTCGATCTAAAAACACGTGAATACGGTAGATAGAATTTTGCTTTTTTTTTTTAAAATCTGCAATTTGTACCCATTTTTAAATAATTTTTCGTGATTTTTAATCAATGTTCTGCACTTTTTTAAACATTTTTGTCTAGTTTTCGATGATTTTTAACGTTTTTTTTCATAATTTAGGTCAATTTCACCTAATTTTCAACATTTTTTCGAAATTTTTGGATCAATTTTTTGCGCTTTTTACCTATTTTTACCTAATTTTGGGTGACTGTTTGTTATGATTTAGGCCAAGTTTCACCCATTTTTTAACATTTTATCGTGGTTTTTGATCTTTGAACTTTTCACCCATTTTTATCAAATTTTCCACGAATTTCAGCAATTTTTTTCTCCATCTTGGTCAATTTTCACTCATTTTTAACAATTTTTTTCTTTAATTTTGGCCAATTTTCAATTTTTTTTCGTTTTTTTTTTGTTCAATTTTTTGAACTTATTACCCATCTTTATCAAATATTAATAGATGTTTCTATGATTTTCGGTAATTATTTTCATAATTCAGGTAAATTTTCACCTGTTTATCAACACTTTTCCACAGTTTTTGATCAATTTTCTGCACTTTTTACCCATTTTTATCAAATTTTTACCTAATTTTCCCTTGTTTAGGTCAATTTTCATCTACTTTTCAACATTCTTTAGTGATTTTCAATCAGTTTTCTTCAATTTTATTTATTTTAGTCGATTTTTTTTACCAATTTTCGATACTTAAATGGTCCATGTGTAGATATTATACTATAACAGCTTGCCAAAAAATATCCATGCCTGAGACTCGAATTACAAAGTGAAAATGACCTCGAAAAGATTACTTTTCTTTTGTATTCTTATGGGTAATAATTCATCTCAATATTTATTGATTATGAAAAATGAAATTTATATTCGCTTCCCGCGATTTATGCAAATGAGCTACGTAATTAGGCCTATCCGAGTCGGATGGCGGATTATCACGATATCAAAATTATCAAATAATTCATTTAAGATGAAAAAACCGCACCACCCAAGTTGCTTATACTGTTCTTCTTATAACAATAAATTGGTTGGTTCTCGATTCTCATTTTAATTGCTGCTTGAAAAGGAATCCTACGAGCTACGTTGATATAATTTTTTTTCAGTTTTCGTTTTCAGCTAAATTTCGCATTTTAATCAAATTGAATGAAGTGTTTCTAGAAATTGAATGCCTAAATGGTGTAGCAGTGACAAGATTTTTGCCGGGAAATGAGAATAAATTTGTAAGAAAAAATTAAGTAAAAGCCTCAAAAATTAAATACCAAGATGGTAATGTTTATTTCGTTTAACGTTTTGAATTGAAGTAATTAAACTGATGGAAGTTTTAGGTTCCGGGATGAATGTCGTGTCCTTGAATTTGAAATAAAAGTCATATAAACGGGCATTATAGAATACATATCTATGGACGAATTTACGAAGTTTATCCTCTTTTAAATTATTCGATGAAAATTCAAGTGGTCGATAAGGTGGATTTTTTTCAATATACCTACAAATATATAAAATTGAAAACATTCAACGACCCAACATGGATGAATAAAAATAAGAAATTGTTGGTTGCAATTAAATTTTATTTTCCACTACGTTGTATATATGATATAATGAGGGGGGGGGATCATCGATTTTGCGAAGAAAGGTACCCCTCATTTCTCAGTTAAAAATGATAAAATGACCATGTTCTTTAATTTTTAAATAAACTATCAAATATTGTTAGATTACCTTCAAAAAATCATTTCGAGTGCAAAAATTGTCTTCCGTGCTACTCCTCTCTCAATTGCCACCAATGACGAAAAAGTATGTTTTTCAGGGGAAAAATTCTCTTTCAAACTGCGTTCGAGGGGAAATTTTGAAATTCATGCCGATGTCAAATGTTGGTAAGGGCCTATCTGTGTGATTTTTTTTTGAATTTTCCAACTCATAGGTTTGTAGGGAGAATAAGGTTAGGGAGCAGTAAACCGGATAAAAATGAGTTAGCCTTTTCCCCTCCTCCTCATCCTACTCTCCTTCCCCATTCAATACTGTACTGTTCTGTAGTTTTATCACTAAAACAAGTACGTTTTCAGAAATATTCCACTACGATAAATGGTTTGGCCAGAATTTCTCAACGTGAAGGTTTAAATTTTTCCAGGATGGTGAGACTCGAAAATTTTCAAGAATATTAATTTGAATTCTATAATAAACTTAGGTAGAGAACCAAATATTGAGGTCCCATGTTTCCGAGAAAATTCAACAAAAAGTAAAATATTTATTATTTCCCTCCCCCCGGCCTCTCACACCAAGTAAAAATCATTTGCTCTGCTCGATACTGACCAAAATCGATGAAATTTGAGAAATAGGCTTAAATTGCTGGTAGATTTGATATTCAGGAGTACGGATGACTTCGGGTCAAAATTCAGTTGTGCCCGAGTTTCGACTTTTCAGCCTCATTGCACCCCCTCACAGCCCCGAAATGTAATTTTTTGGTTAGTTTTTCTTATTGGATGTGAACTGTTAATTATTTCTTGAATATGAATCTGACAAGCAGATTTAGCGGGGCTCTAAATGTGGCTTTTGATGGACTGAGCTGTGCACTTTAAAATCACCTTCTACCCCAACCACTGTTTAGGGAAAAACATCGCGCTTTTTTCAATTCATATGATTTTAATATTTCACGAAAAACAGGATGAAAAGCGAAAGGTTTAGGTCTCCGTTGACATGTCTGCGCCTATGTCTACATAAGCGAATTAAAAAAGGTTTAATTAATTTTTTTGGAAGGCAAATGCATAGTCGGGGGGTTAATTTAATTCTTCTCCTTCTCCTTCTTTCTCTCAGTTTGCCCCTTGGCATGGGACTTACTAGCCCAGTTTTATCCAACATCCCCCTTTGTTATGGGCCTGTTAAGGGTCTTACCAGCATATCTTGTCCAGCATATTGCACTATTTTCACTTGAATTTTATCTACTATTGCAAATATTAACGAAATCCATTAACTTTGTTAATTTTTTTTCACCACCGACTGTTAACCATTGATAGTTTTACTTACAGATTGAGAAAGGAAACACCCTCCTCACTCCCTCTAGGACTCTAGGGTCATCATTTTAAATTTATAGAAAAATTAATTAGCTGATGAGTAACTACCTTGAATGTATACGTATAATTTGGCTCTTTTGGCGTAAGCCTGAATGATCGAGGGTAGAGAAAAAAAATAAAAAAGCATGTGTGATTGTGTGAGCATAATACGCATTCATAAATAAAATATTTTATGATTTACTACACATCCTGTGCAATGTACACTGCATTATTATGCAGTTCGTAGGTATTTATGTGGCGGTTGGCTGTAATTCTAGTACGTTGAAAATTTTTCTGTTGTCGAGTTCATTGTGGAGTGCAGAAGCGAATCGCAACGATGGTTTCGACTATATAGCTGTAAATTATTATTTTACCTATTTACTGTATTGTACGCACCTGTGTGTATGCATGTATATGTATATATGTATATTTTTTTTTTTTCGAAAAAAATTCTCTCAGCTAGTTGAACACGTGCAAGGGTTCAGGTATAAATATTTCACGAAGACTAGAGCCGAACTCATCTAGGTAATATTTTTTAATTGAAATACAGTCAAACGGAAAAATAGCGTATAAAATGCATTAGACGTTGGTTACAGAGTATAATATGTATTATTTGGTGGCGGTGGAGGTAGCGACGATGATAGTAGTGGTACGAGAACGCGAGCTGAACCGGAATTAAAGGACATATATCATAAAGGCGATATTTTAACTTTTTTAACCGGTCGTCCACCGTATAGTGAAAAATTTGACATTTAACAATTTCCCAAAACATCCGCAGTGTACACTGTTTAATACGACGTACGATAATATATTCGTATTCTTTTATTTCAAATGCATAAAGGATACGTAATTACGTATCTCGATACCGGTGAGGTTACATAATTTGGCGAAGGTATGCGGTCCACAATCTTATCCTTTCTAATTGCGATTTACTTTGTAATATGTTTATTATCAGGGCGGATCGAGAAAAAAAACGTACCTCGGATTTTGACCAACAAAGGTGTTCGACTTTGAGTTGAAAACTCACCATACAAAATTTTGTGACTCTAACTTAAAGAAGGGTGAAACTATGAGTCCTCAAAGTGGGGTCTTCTCGAAAAAAAATCGCGGTTTTCCGTCATTTTCACCCCCCCCCCCCCTGGGTCACTGAGCTGAAAAAGTGCGATTTCAATTTCTGCGTCTACCTGTACCGTTGAATCTTGACCCGAAACCACTTATAACCACATACCGGGCGGTTGAAAAATTGCAAATCGTAAAAATTGACATCGTTTTATTTTTCAAAAAAACGCAGTATAAAGGTCTTTTCACCTCGATAGTGAATTCAAAAAAATTTTTCAATCTAGAAAAGTGAATTGCAATTGAAATTACTCAAAGTTTTACGTTACAGAGCAGCCAACTGAAAAATCGTTCTTTAGGTGTAAAAATCGTAAAGCATATAACCGGGTGAGGGGTAATTTTGACCCCAGCCCCGATTTTTGAACAAATGGCGCACAGAGGGTATACCTTGATGTAAAAAAATGTTGATCCCTCACGCCCACTCACGTTCGGAGTTAATGATCATTTTATTGCATTATTTTCAATAATTTTCAATTTCAACGGAAGCGAATGAAATTTTCTGTTCTTTGGTACAAAGTTACATCTCATTGAGGCGTATTTACCATAATTTTTCCATGAATTTTTGGTCCATTCTTTCTCGTCGTTTTGTCCATTTGAAATTTTCAACTAAAAAAACCTAATAGCAAAGTTCGACTAAATTTTGAAAATATCCCAAAAAAGGTGTTTTTTAACGTAGAATTACCTAGCGTATTCAGTTTTGGCGAACTTGGTCACGCGAGGGTCAAAAATCTCAAAAAACCGTACTGAAATGTTTAATTTTAGTAGATTTTACGAATTTTGAGTGTTCTATACTGGGAAAAAAGACCAAATGAAGAAACTAACGTCGGATTCGTGTCTAGCGAGTCGAAATACCCTAATTAACACCAATTTTGCAGTAGTTTTACCTTAAATTTCAAAATTTCTTTTTTTTTGTCAAAAAAATTGAAAAATCAGTAAAAAAAGTGAGAAAAAAGTGAATTTCGAGACTTTATGTAAAATAATAGCGAAAATGATATTTATCGGTGTATTTTAACCCGCTAAACACGAATCCTGCGTTATTTTCGTCTTTGGGCCATTTCTTTCCCATATAAAACGACCGAAATATGAAAAATCTGCTAGAATAACAATTCTGTATCTAGTTGTGAATTTAAATTGTTATTCTTGTTTATTCTTATTTGTATTCCTGTTCGTTCGTTACTTATTCGTTTTTCTTGTTTCGTTATACTTTATTTTTTTATTTATTATTCTACTTTGCCACTTTATTTTTGTAATCGTTATTCTTATTTCGTTATACCTACTTTATTTAATAACTTATTTACGCACATGTATCCTTTCTCGCGTTAATTGTCAAGTACCATTGTATCATCTACTGAAGACGCAAAAAACCTGAGGAGTTCGGCGTCTTAAAGTAAAATATATACTGCTACTTACTCAAAAATTATCACCAATGCTTCAATGCCTATATCTCAGCGATAGATCATAAATGACCATAACTCTGAAATAGAAGGAGGTAATGGTTTGAAATTTTTTCCAGAATCTGGGAGCATTAGATCGAAAATCGGAGCTGGGGCCAAAATCACTCCTTACCCGACTTCACCTTTTCTTGATAATTATGGAAATAGTTTCAACGATCTCGGAATTAAGTGGTTGACTGCCGTGTCACGCGAAATTTTTGAGCAATTTCAACTGGAATTCACTTTGCTAGGTTGAAAAAATTTTTTGGAACCGGGTATTGAAGTGGAAAGCCCTTTTATTGCGTGTTTTTTTTTGAAAAAACGCAAATATGTCAATTTTTACAACCGGCAACTTTGGTATCAGATCTAGATACCAGTGGTACAGGTAAACGTTAAAATCCAAATCGCACTTTTTTTTAGCTCTGTGAGCGATGTCCTATACTTTTAGGAGGGTAAAAATGACGGAAAACCGGTTTTTTTCGAAAATCATTCCACTTTGTTGAAGACCTGTAGTTTCACCGCTGTTTGAGCTAGGGTCACAAAATTTGGTATGATGGGTTTTCAACTCAAAATAAACCACCTAGGTAAGTTTTGTTTTTGTTTTTTCGATCTACCCTAATGTGTTTACGTATTGAAAACCTGTGCGAAAAATTTGATTTTGAAATCCGCGTAGACAGAAGAAGAGTATGTAATAAATGTAGGAAAATTTTAAAAGCACATTTAAACAACTGCTATTGTACTACGCTCCACAAAATCCCTTGTTTCTTGGTTATAGGTAAAAAATCATAAAACAAAAAAAAAAAAAAAATCCCGTCGTATGAGTTGCAAAGTACATGGTGTAAGCATAAGAGGATTGCGAACAAGAGGGAGTGGAGGAGTTGGAAATTGTGTGGCGTAGTGCACTCGTCTCGTACATAAGAGAACGAATTGTGTTTGCAAGTTTCGAGTGACGCTTGTTGGGTGCAAAAGAGAGATGTATTTGTACTTTCTGACGAGTACATTCTGTGGTGGTACTACGAGTATAACGTAGCGTAGGAACACATACAGACCCATATAGTGTACCTCTACCTATATGCACGGTATAATATATGTATACGTATATATTTATACGTATATACCAATACACAATGGCTGGAAGAATAAAAACAAAAAGCACACTCCTGATTGAATGACAGTACCCTTGTTAAAAAGTGAAGTGCCATAAGGGGTGTAGTTAGCGAAGTAGTTGTATTTGCTTGATACTCGACGAAAATCCTTTACAATTCTCATTATGTAGTATAGAGTAAGATGCGACCAAGCTGCCTTTGTTGCTGTTGCGAGTGTAGTACTACCATGGAATACCCTGTACTTGCAGTAGTATGTATCGCAGTGCATCGTATAGCTTTAGCTTAGTGTGACGCAGAGCGACGAGCTTGCAGGAGGAGAAAAAGTTGGCTATAGGTGCACTCGAAATAACCACAATATCTCGCCTGCGTTGTCTACAATGCTTATGGCTTTGCGTCTGATACAATTGCTGCTCGCGCTCCTTTATACGAGGAAAAATTAGTTTCATCTTTTACATGAAAAGTCTCTCGACTTGTACCGACTTTGAACGAATATGTTTAATTATGCAGATAAACAAGTCGTCCGACCAACGCAACGTAGCTATCTGGTAATAATATTTCAAACCGTATACTAAGCTTTTGCTTTGCACCCTTTGAACTATTCTCGAAGTGTTATGCTGATGGTGGTGGTCGGTGTTACTGGTGTTTTTATATGTAGTAGTATGGCGAGGGTGAGATATTCTCTCGTCTGCGAGTGTAAGGCTATACACGCGACGATGACGACAATCATGTTGATGATGATGATGATGAAGAAGACGAGTCCTCTCTGTAACGGCTTCGCGTGTCTCTTAAGTATTAGTGAATTGCTTTAACAAGTGGTTTTTGTCGGCGGCGTCGTGTTTCGTGTATACGTATACATATAATAATACGTTGTTGGTAAATGGTAATAGGTGTAATATTATGTACTATTTGTGTACATTAGACCATTCGTCTAGCGGGGCGTGTAATGTGTTTATCATCGTAGCTTATTGTGATAAGAAAAATTCCAACGTGCGGTTTACGGTAGCTGGAGATGCCAGTGTTGACATTTTAAATAAGCCTATCAAGTATAATGTAATTATTATTCCAAATGATTACATAGCTGCCTAGATCCTACCTATATATGTATATCTATGATAGGTATATTATGTTATACTAAAAAGAAACCCAACGAACGAATGAACGAACGAACGAACGATAGATACAAGAAACCATTTTCATAATCCTTAAAGTATCTTTTTCGATATGTCGTACCAAGATAGAGTACATAGTAGCAAACCATATACTATATACTATATATTTCGATAGATTGCTGCGAATGATTTATGACGGAGCTAACTGAAGAAAAAAAATAGTACTACCTTTAAAACTTACACCCTACATAAATTTCCATGTACGCTACGTACGTGTAAGGTTTGTTTGGATTTAGCGCGATTATTATCAGTATTACGGGTACGGAACCGTTGGTATAAAGCTCGCTTGGTGACGTCACCGGTACCCATTCAACACATACGAGTATTAAACACGATTGGTTAGGTTAGGTAGACGTACAGCACGTTACGTAGGTACATCTACATGCATACGCGTAGGTACTTTTTATTCTTCGAACACAAATCATAATCTGCATCCTTTCACGTGTGTAATAAAGTCATGAACCAGAAGGTATCCTCGACGTAAATTATATTACCGGATTATCCGTCGAAGGCAAACTGCGCTATGGATTTATTTCGCATTCATACTGTTGAATTTGGATTTCCGCGAGTCCACCTTCTTGTCTGCGTGTTGTGAAACGATCTCTTTTTTTTCTCTCGTTTTCTTTGCTAGCTCTCTTTTTTTTCTTTTTTTTTTTTTTTTTTTTT
>FIZR01006542.1:0-25473 GCA_900060175.1 Ferrisia virgata
GGGGGAGTTATGCGAGGAACAAACTCCAAAAATGAAAGAGCCTTAAAACCGTATTTTTGGGGCTTGGAGGAGGGGGGGGGGGTTGCAATGAGGCTAAAAATTTGAAACCTCCAAAAGGCAAATTTAGGGTCGCTACTAAATGCACATAATGAAGTTCAGCTTCCTAGCTCTATTTAGAGGAAAGTTATGCGAGAAACAAACTTAAAAAAATGAGAAAAATGAAAAAATCTGACCAAAAAATCGCATTTTTTAGACTGTGGAGGGGAGATGCAGTGGAGCTGAAAAGTCGGAACCCCCAAAAGCTACATCTAGGGCCCCTACTGGGTGTACATACTAAATTTCAACTTTCCAGCCCATTTTGGTGGGGGGATAGGGAAGGATAGGCTTTTTTCAAGGTTAAAAATGGGGGAAATCCTTATATCTCCCCTCCTAATTTGCCTAGGAGGTTGAACTTGAGATATGTTACACAACTTTGCATTCTCTATCATTTGACTCTAAAAGGAACAATTTTTGTGTTTTTGGCCCCTCAATGCCCCTCCCCCCAAAATGGGGTAAAAGTGAATTTTGATCCAAGGTACTGAGCCAATGGACCAAATTGGAGCAATTTTGTTCAGTATCAAGCAGAGTAAATGATTTTAATGTTGGGGAAAAAAATAAAAACATTAATAAATATTTGACATGGTCAAAAATTGTCTTACAGGTCTTCTAGAACCTCAACGCGGATTTTGCGAGTAGTCACCTCCTCCGCCCCCCGCCTCAACCACCGTTGGTCGATAGACTGCAATAGGCTGGTTTTCAGCAACAATATGGCGTAGAAAATCAGGCTAAAAAGTACTGGATTTTTATCCACGAAAACGGAAGCATTCTCGGTGTGAGAATGTAAGCAATCTGAGCATATTTCTTAATTGTTTTTTTTAATTGATATTTTGCCAACAGCTATGAATGAGATGAAAAAGAAAACGAACATTAGCAAAATGTATTCCTACCCACTGCTTAGTATACCTACCAAGGTACCGGTGTAATTACATATAACGATCTCGTAATGAAAATATATCGTCTGAAAGTGGTAAATTAATGTAGAACTTACACGAACATTGCATCATTATTGCAAATATTTATACGTGTATCGGGACTAAACACGAAAGAATTATTCTTTTGTCAATGGTGTACGATTAATTGACGTAGTAATTGAGTTTTAATCTGTGTAAAAATGTCAAAAAAAAAAAAAATGAACGATAATTACTTGTTACGTTTTTTATGCATTGGGGAAGAGATTTCGATAGAGGATTTGTCAAGCACCAAGTGTACCCTACCTAACCTACCTTTAAAAACTGTGTGTAGATATGTGGATTCAATCAAGGAGTAACCTTACTATATATATATACTTTGATGACGAAGGAAATTAATTGTACTGCAGCGAATACGATACATCGAGACAACAATGATTCCTCACGTTGACCCTGAGAATACGCTTCTCTTATTAATACAATAAAGTTTGTTTTTTTTTTTTTCGCCTTAATATTTACAACATTGTAAAGTGCACACGTTGTACGAGTATTATTTTTTATCGGGCTGGCAAAGAGGCCAAATTATAGTACATAAACCGAAAATGTAGGGCACCGATTGACCCAGCTTTATTTTTCATTTCTTTGCTGCGGTATACGAGACGACATCGACGACGACTACGACGATGGGGCTACGGTGCAAATGTGAAAGTGAAATAGGAAGTTGGAAAGAACAACTTCTCAATTAGCCAATTCTTATTTAAAACCGTACCTACGTCGAGAGATTACGTGATTAACGCCGGGCTCGGCCGGCTGCTGTGTGTGTGTGTAAGAAGGTGAGATATGATTGATCTGATTCTTCGATCGAGATGGTACGACGCGACGTATGAAATGAGAGAGAGAGAGAGAAAAAAATAAATAATAATAAAGCAATACCACCGTAATCGGTTTGTCGACGTCATACGGAATGAAAACGCGTACATTTATATGGTAATTTCAAATGCTGTTGTATTATTAATTCGATATACTTGCTGTGTAAAATTGAGACGATGAGTTTATTAGTGCTGCATATCTACGTAGATGGGATAAGATTGGCGAGCGTAATCGTCGCGTATTACTATATTCTCCCATATTGGAATTAGATATTATTAGAAGCTCGTTCTTGTATTCTGCACATGTGGCTATTTCATTTTCTTAATTAGTGAAATGCATAGCGAGCTTGGTGATTTGGTCGAGGTAATAAATTACTTGCATTTGTACTACATACGTTTAGTATACGAATACATTGATTTATTGGTGGGGCTCACCCCATTATAGTGAAAAGTTGGGGTTATGACGAAATCTCAACGATGGTTGTATCATCGATCAATTGGTATAGGTAGGCAGGTAGGTAGGTTGGTAGGTAGGAATATGAACAAATTTTGTGGCGAAAAAAAAAAAGGTGCGATGTTCGAACCACACTCTAAAGTGCATTATGTAATTACGAGTATCATACATTTCCTGATTATTGTATCAGTTTTATGTTGTAATATTTAGCGTTAAATGTTAATAGATGCATCACTTCCGTTCTGAGCACGATACACGTAGCGATCCGGTTCTCCTGCTTTGATGTACCCCTCATACCTGCTGCGTATTTGTATAATTTGATAGAATAGAAAAATTTTCCACGTGAAAGGCCTCCGTCATGCCATAGACTGTAATTTTTTTTACAATATTTTGATCGATATTATAAGTCAATGTGTTACTGATCATTTTACCATTTTGAAGTTTGTAGCAAATAGAGAGATTAGAGCATAAAAGTAAGTGTGCTAAATGCTGATAATCAAGTAAGGTTTGAAATAGGTAATGAAAATTTTTTTGAAACTGATTCCTAGATTTATTGTGAGATTTGTAAGAGTATTTTAGACGAATTTAAGGACTGAAGTACGAGCTGAGTCTGCGTGGACCTTTCTTTAGTATTTTTTCTCGTAGAAAAAATTTGACAAGCGTACCAATTTTCTGACTTAATTTTATTCCATTGGGACCTGTGAAAAATATCTCCCATCTCCTGCTTAGGGATATAACAATCCAGCTTTTTGTCCTATACTCTTGGCAGGTCTTGTGTGATTAGAGTGTTTTGGAGAAGCTTCAGTCGAATTGCTTCGAGCACGATGTTGATTGACAATGGTAAAGTTTCCAGCTAGTCTTAGAATTCATAGTTTTATAAGGAAATTGAGAAGGTGTTAGTCTATTTCATTACCATTCATGTAGAGATTAAAAAGAACGAATTCACGATGACCGTGGACCAAAATTAATATCCCCATTACTCTTCATCTTCAAGAATACCCATATTTTCGTATTTAAGTTGATAAGAAAACTCATTGAAATGACTATTGAATACTTGATAAAATTTAAAATAAGAAAATTTCAATTATATCGCGAATCGTTAACCCTAGAAAAAATTTGAAGATATATTATCGACTGGAAATTTTATCCTCTACAACTTTGCTTCTGTGTAAATATTTCTTAAAACGCGCCGTTTTCGAGTAAAATGAAGAAAATGTGCTTTTTTAACAATCATCCCATTTTGTGAAGTCATAGAATCCCCCACAAGGGTCCTAGCAGGCTGTAAAATTCTGTATTGGAACGTTTCAAATCGAACTGTATAGCATGTTCAAAAATTACGCAAATAGATGTTGATTTTTTCTTCTCTCGTCGCCCCAATTAGTGACCAAGGACGATGGGGGGGGGGTGATAGAACTTCGCTTTCGATTTTTTTGACATTGAAAAATAAAAATGTGTTGAAGATCAGTTTAGATTTTGATTTGTTTATTACATCGTCGAATTAATATGGCAAGTGATCACGCTATTGCAGCAAGAAGAGGGGAAGGGGCTTGGGAGCATTTTCATAGCTGAGCCATTGGTTTGCTTCGTCGTGTTTCTGCAAACAAAACGAACAAAATCTCACAAGTTCCTTGAAAGCTTGCTAAAACTGATTTTTGGATTTTAAAATTCAAGGCTATTACGGACTATCGACCTATGGCGAATGGGGGGGGGCGAGGTATCAACGAGATCCATTTTCGAGTTCTAGAAGACCGTTGAGATCATTTTTAACTATGTCGTTTTAGTTTTTATTTTTTCGCCTCTGAAACTGATAATCGTTTGCTGAGCTCGATACCGACCGAAATCCATCAAATTCAGGCAATAGGCTTAGATTGGTATTAGATTTAATATTTTTGAATGGGGATGACTTTGGGTCAAAACTCAGTTATACCCAAAATTGAGGGAAAAAATTCTGGGAGCTAAAATGGCGAAAATTGTTCGTTACCAAACCAATCGATAAAGAATCAAAAGTTCCATTTTGTATCCAAAAAAACAGCCTAGTACGTCAATTGGGAGGAAAAAAGGGAGAGGGGTACCTTCTTTGATATTGAAAAAGTGGTTTAGACTTTTCAAACCTATCGCACCCCCCTTACAGCTCGGAAATGTAGTTTTTTGGTCGATTTTTTTTTATTTTCTGAGTTTGTTTCTCTCACATCTATTTTTCAAATTGAGTTAGGAAGTTGAAATTTGGTATGCAGGGGTCTCAAATGTGTCTTTTGGGAGTTTCAACTTTTCAGCCCCATTATACACCCTCACAGCCCTGAAAATGTGGTTTTTTCTTAGGGTTTTCTTGTTTTTCAACTTTGTTCCACGCATATCTCC
This sequence comes from Ferrisia virgata, assembly GCA_900060175.1. Lineage (NCBI taxonomy): Eukaryota > Metazoa > Arthropoda > Insecta > Hemiptera > Pseudococcidae > Ferrisia > Ferrisia virgata. The sequence goes on from FIZR01006542.1 coordinate 4,689, forward strand.
CCTTCAAATTAAATTAGGGGTGTTGAAATTTGAAATGTAGATTTCCTGAATGTGATTTTCGATTGTTACGACTTTTTAGCCTCAATTTCCACCCTCCCTTCTCTCGTATCCCGAATAAAACATGTCTGGCCTCGGGTCTGAAACGATTTTCAATCAAAATAACGTCCGAAAATGCATTCCAAATTGAAAATAAATTTTCTTTGCCTGATTTTGTATGTCATATTTGTTGTCTATGAAAACCAGGCTATATGGTGGATGTGGAGGGGGCAGGGCGATATCAACTAAATCTGTTTAGAGGCCTGGAAGACGATTAAGAACATTTTTGGCTAAGCCAGATATTTATTTTTATTTTCACCTTCGAAACTAAAAATCATTTACTCAACTTGATACCGAACAAAATTGATAAAAATGGGATAATATGCTTGAATTGGCGACCGATTTGATATTCTGGAGTGGGGATGATCTCGGATCAAAATTCAGTTGTAATGAAATGGAGTGAGCTCCCGGGGGGGGGGGGGGGGGGAGGTGCTGAAGTGCTAAAATCGCAGAAATTCATCTATTTTGAGCCCATCGATAGAAAATCCAAAGTTGCATAACATATTCAAAAATCAGCCTCCTGGATCGATGGAGAGAGGAGATATGAAGCTTTTTACCCCTTTTTGACCTTAAAAATATGCTATTCTTCCCCTATTTTGCCGTCAAACTCAGCTAAGAACTTGAAATTTCATATGTACATTTAACAGGGGGTCTTAGTATGTGCCTTTTGGGGCTTTTTATTTTTCAGCTTGATACCACCAACCTCCCCCCAACGGTTTTTTATCGTTTTTTTTTTAATTTTCTGAGTTTGTTCGTCGCATAATTCCCCTCTAAATTGAGCTAGGAAGTTAAAATTTGGTATGCAGATTTAATATGGGTCCTAATGTTCCTTTTGACGGTGTCGTTTTTTTTAACCCCATTGAACTTCCCCTACTCTTACCGTTAATCTCATAATTATAATATTTCACGAAAAACACAAAACGACGCTGTCTACTTCTCTTTATTTGCGCGGAATATTCGAATCATTTTATTTTTCAGTCCAGATACAAAACATGGCGGTTGTTTCAGCTTGATTTTTTTTGTTTTGTGGGATTTCTATAAGAAGACTTTCGATCCTGAGAAAATCATACCTCACCTCCGCAGACGACCCTGCACAGGTCATTGAACTTGGATGATAATTTCTTCCGGTCATCATAATAGAATTTTTCGTTTTTAACCAAATAAGCGAACAATTTTCTAAATTTCTGACTATTTTTGAAATAATAAACTCGCTTTAAACAGTACACACCGAACCTAAACCTCTATAGTGTAGTTTTAAAAAAGCAAAAAAGTGCTCAAGGAGTGAAAACTAATTAAAAATAAATCGTCCATCGTACGGTATCGATTACGTACTTTTCAAAGGTCGTTGATCTCGAAATTCTGGCGATATTTTATCATCTCCATGAACCGATGTATAATTGTATATACGCGTACGGGGTCAGTAAACTGATATTTTGCGATGTGATATATATGCACTCAAGCTTAGGTATTTATTGTAAAACGTGATGCGCACACCCCCCTCCCCCAGCCCCCCCCCCCAATACATAAGCGACCTTTCGTCTTTTCGTCTAAAAAATATTATCATTTCAAGGGCAATTATCTCCCGAGTGTTTGTATCGGTAAAGTAAATATTAGTGATTGGTGTTATGACGTGTGTGTGTGTGTGTGGTTTTGATTACGAGTAGTCTCTTTCGTCTTGAGACGTCCGTCGGTGGCTGTGATGGCCGCAGCGTTTTTATCAAATCTATAAAATAATTAAATTGTAAACTCGCCATAATGGTATAATATTCGAGTTGTATATTAACAAACTGCAGAATAAATTTCATTCTGTTCGAGTACGTATACGCAAAATATATATATACTCGTATCTTTGTAACGTCGAAACGCAGGTCAGTTCGTGGTGAATTATGGATTATTACACCATAAAAAAAAAAAAAAAAACCAGCGATAATGGATGATTGCCAAAATAACTGCTACTACGTTGCAAACTCTATTAATGGCGAAAAATAGAAAAAATAACCCATTAATGAAATGTTAGCTGCATAATAATCCGATTAGCATATAACGTAACTTATGGTAGTATAGGTACGTGGGAGGGGGGTGTCTACGAATATACAAATACGTATGAAACCTCCCTCCCCCAACCCCTGATGTAGTTTGGTTGAAATTAGAATAAGTATAGGCTCTTCTATGGTTATAATTTTTTATAGGTCAGCGTGGTAGTAGGTATTATCAATTGCTGAAAACCAAAAAAAAAAAAAAAAAAAATTGTACGAACTACACGCGAACAATTGTGTATATAGAAATGTATCCGATTTCGTGACAATACCCACCCTATAAGTTATTTGTGTATAGGTATTTTGTATTATGGTTATATGTAAATTTATAGATATTCTCCATCGAATATTCTAGATGTTTAATTTTATACAGATGAAGGGATTCGTGTGTTCCTGCTGGCCCTCCCTCCTTACATAGCTCTAATAGCGTGTTTAAGGTCAGATAAAATGTCATTATAGGCATATAGGCCTACAGTATACCTATATACATAAGTTGTAGGAAATTTTCGCAATATGATTGAAGACGCTTGAAGCGTATATTAATTTATGTTACGATATATAAAACTATTCTACTCCTAAATCCAGTCGTCGTACTGGTAACAACTAACAACGCTTTATCACGAATTATAAGTATATTTTTAGATTATAATCTGGTCGAATTTTTCCTCTACAGTATAAATAATAATTTCTTCCTTTACGCTGTAAGTATCTTGTGGGGTATTGTCGACGAAGCTGGCTGGCGGTCCATGTAAGTACGCAACATTGACTTTCATGGTCTTTGGGTGCAAATTGACTTTCGTTTTTTTTTTTTTTTTTCACGCGTGTACCAAATCACCGAACATAGAATGCGTGTTGGCTTCCGCGTGTTTATAAATGATAAATTTTCTTTAATTAAACACATCGTTACGTTTATTCTGACTGATGGATTAATACCTATCTTACGTGTGGTAGGGTGATTTTTTTTTTTTTAATATATATTTCAAAATGAAAACTGTTTGGTATATTAGGTGTATCGTGAGTAATGACTGATATAAAAGTAGGTAATTCAAGGTTGGTGCTGTATGATTTTAGTTTGGTTCGGTGTGTGCACGTTTATGTAGCTATAGGTATTTAAAGGCGCGTAATAAATGTTATGATTGTATACGAAAGTGATATTTAAACGATTTATTTTGCATACGTTATCGCCATATCGAATATAGCTAACCGTTTTGCGAAATTACCTATCCTTAAGTAAGCTGAATTCATTTGGTAATTGTTGCCAGCGCAGAAGGTTTTTTAATGCTCGTCGATATAATATTTTCGTGTCATGAAAAAAAACACTAAAATAGTTATATTACATATACTTGTTTGATTAACCGATATAACCGTTATTTGCATCGATTTTATTTCCACAGACGTACAGAGAGAGAGAGAGAGAGAGAGAGAGAGAGAGGTATTCTATACTCGTATAATATATCTACCTACTTTCGAAGTAATCATTTTGAAACGATAAAAATGAAAGTGTTAACAAAATATCGAAATGTACGTAAATTTTTACGAAATGGTAGAAATGCAGATGACGATGCGGGGTGGGAGGGGAAGGGAACAGTGTGCAAAAAAAAATAAACAACGAAGCTGACTATATTTTAATAATGTCATTAATGTGTTAATTTCGAGTCATGGCCAATGACGAATCGTTACGATGAATTTCATGGCTTTCGTTAAACAGTGCCCCTTCTCGGGCGCCATTGTAAATTTTTATTCGTACTAATGAAATGATTGTAAATGATGTTTTAAGTTTAAATTTAAGTACAATTGTGAGGACAGTCGAAGTTTTTATTTTTGCACAGTGGAAAGCGTAGAGCATTGTTGTGGAATATTATAATTGAGTGAAACCAGTAGTTATGATAGGGGAGGGAGGGGGGAGCAATGGAGCTAAAAATCAACGCCACCAAATAGCACGTATAGAACCCATATTAAATCTGCATACCAAATTTCAGCTCCCTTGCACAATTTAGAGGGGAAATATACGAAGAGCAAACTCAAAACATAGGAAAATCGGACCAAAAACCTGTATTTTTCGCAGCTGTGAGGGGGTGCAATGAGGATGAAAAGTCAAAACCCGTAAAAAACACATCTAGCAGCTATGCTAAATGTACATACAAAATTTGAACTTCGTAGCTCAATTTGAAGGGCAGATAGAAGAGGACCAGCTTATTTTCGAGATGAAAAAAGGGAAAACCCCCATATCTCCCCTCTTAATTGACCTAGATGGCTGATTTTTGAATACGTTATACGATTTTGGATTCTCTATAGGATGGCTTGAGAAAAAAACAATTTTTGCGGTTTTCGATCCTCAACACCCCCTCCCCCGAATTTGGGCATAACTGAATTTGGACCCAAAGTCGTCCGCACTCATATATATCTAATTCATTGCCGAACTTGGAAGTGATTTTGGTCAACATCGAGCGGAGTAAATGATTTTAGTCTTCGAGAAATAAGTATAAATATCTTACACCCCCCATCCCCACCCCTCCTCATCGATCGTAGCTTGATAGCCTAGTTTTGATTGATAATTGGACGCAGAGAAATAAGGTTAAAAATTTCAGCAATTGTAGGTTTTCTATGTCATATTGTCTAAGGGAACCATGTTATTTGACTCGATGCCAATTAAAATCTGCAGTTTAGATCCATATGGGTGCGGATGTCCTTGGTTTAAAATTCACCCATGTTTAAATTTGGGAGAAGGGGTGTTCTGGGGCAAAAATCGTAAAAATTGTTTGTTTTTGAACCGGATGACAAAGAATCCAATATTCAGCTCTATATCTGAAAATCAACTTTCTACATCAATTAGAAGAGAAGATATGGGGATTTTAATCATTTTTCATCTTGGAAAAAGTTCATTTCTTGTACAACTTCCTACTTCAGCTTCGTTGCACCCCCTCTCCCCCTTACAGCTCTAAAAATAGTTTTTGGTTGGGTTAGGTTTCTGCTGTTTTTCTAGTTCATCCCACTCATATCTCTCTTCCAAATTGAGTTAAGGGTGGAAATTTTGTATGCAGAGTAGATTTAATAGGAGTCGTAGACGTGCCTTTTTGTGGATTTCAAGTTCAACTATCTACTGCAATATCAACTTCTACCCTAAGCAGTGGCTAACAAAAAATATTCTGTATTCCATAAATGGAACCATTCACCCAACCCTGAAAATTTAAGGAAAATGAGGCTAAAATAATCTTAATCTTTTAGAAAATGCGATGATTAACTTGTTGACACTGCTGGGCACAAAATTTTTCAAAAAAATTTCTAAATTGGTTGAATTTTTCTGAAAAATATATATTTTATGATTTAGTTGAAGTTTTTGTAATTCCTTTTCTCAAAAAAAGTTCTAGTTACATATCTGCTGATACTGATGTATGATTATGACAATTGGAATTTTTTCGCTAACAATTTTAAATTAAATTTAACTGCGGACAAAGTTACGCATATGACCTTCTTTTTTATTTAAATCATCAGCTCTCTTATCATCATTTAGTATAAACTGATTGTGTGTATAAATATATTATGCTCCATGAGCTATAAAGAGATAATGAAAAAACGAGGTGACACTGTTTATAATTTTTTTTTGGTTTTTTATGTCATTTTTATTGACGGAACGAATTATCAGCGTTTATTAGAAGAGAAAAAGATCGGAGAATTGGTAACCACGTGGAAACACGATGCAACACGTCGACGCCATATTGTTATTTTTGTTATGATTCTAAAACATCTTCTTAGCACTTTTTACAAGTCAAACTGTTGTGGACTGAGACATCTTTTAAATTAGAAAAATATAGCATAGAAATGAGGAAAACTAAACGACTGCAGTGGAGTTTGGTGCATTGGCCACGTGGTGACGCCATTTTGAAAATATGTGTTTTCCGCCATTAATAAAGACTAATCGAACACGTGGTTACGCTACGGATTTTGGTGCCTTAGCCATGTGATGACGCCATTTTGCTATACTTACTAGAGTTTAATTGTAAAAGGTTAACTACATTAGGTATATTAGTAGATTCTGTCAATGGTTCGTGTTGAAGAATATGAATATTGAATTGTTAAAAAGGTGGAAATTGTAGGTACCCGCTACCCACTACCATATAAATAAAATTTGTGTTTCCCACCGATAATAAAGACTAATTGAGCACGTGGTGGCGTCTGTCCTAGCCACACGGTGATGCCATTTTGTAATATTTTTCAGTGTTAAGTTGTAAAGGGTGAAGTACATCAGATACATTTGTAGATTGTATTAATGGTCCACGTTTAAGAAGATGAATATTTGTTTTTTAGACAGATGAAAATTGTAGTTACCCACTGTCGATCAGATCAAATTTGTGTTTCCCGCCAATAATGTATACTAATCAAGCACGTGGTCGCGCCATTTTGTTTGAGAATATCACTTTCTGCTGCAACTGAAATAGCGTGCATTAAATATTCTTAGGTTAGAAATGTAGCAATCTATTCCATAATTAGTCCGGAAACTATATAAGAGGGTATTTTTACGATTTAAAAGGCTTATGGTTTCAAACGGTTTCGCAATGCTGATGATAATTGCATTCTACCCATAACATTGGTTTGCTAGCTACAACTCGACGAATTATTTCTTCCGTCTTTTTTGCAGTATTAAAATGATACCTATGGATTAAACCAGGTCACATTGTTGGTATATTCTTCGCTACTGGATTAAGGTAAAGAACATACGAAATAGAGTGTATACAATGTAAAAGGTGTTATACATTATGTACTAATTATTGTACTTCATCATCGTTCCAGTTGGTCGTGTCTCAGCATGATTATTTTGTGGTACAACACCAACTAACTGTAATGTCATGTCGATTCTGTTACCTCGAATCAATATCCAAAACTAGCCTCTAATATCGATTGTAATGTGTGCGTATTGGAATTGGATGTTGTCTATCGAAATACATAGGTATATTGTTTATATTTCGTAACGGTTGTAGAAGGTTAACTAGTAACTTCCTCATCGTAAGCTCTAATTATCGTGTATTACGAAATGTGTGTATGCGGCGGGTTATTGTAACGTAGTAGGCTAGATACCTCTATATATATAATGCATATTCAACCTTGAAGACGATTTTCCAAAGTTGATATCTATCGGGTGACTGATGCGAACTAATCGAATGTGTGTGTGTGTGTGTGTGTGTGTGTGTGTGTGTGTGCGCCTGTAGTACTAAGCCACTTACCCCTGGATTGTGTAATATTATGTTTCGGTTCACTAAACACATATTATAATGACCTGGAGTAAAATAGGCTGGTATAGAATTGGTCGAGGTAAACAATATTGCAATTTGTATATGCATCTGGGAGGTTCTCCTATGACTGCGAAGAATGAATTTGTTATTTTAAACGGGTAAAATTTATTTAATTTTTCTAAACATTAAAAATAATAATTTTCCTTCCTGTTCGAGTTTGATTAATTAGCTATCAAGATATATGTAAGTTGTTTAAATCATTCCATTGATAGTAATCCACCGTTAGGTTAGGTTACGACAGCTTCTAAGCCTTGAGCGAAGCACCGTGATTGGAACTCCCACCCCCTCCCGTCCCTCGCGAGGAACTGTATCTCCAAAATTAAAAATAAATATTCCCCACCAATGTGGACTGGAGGCCCTGCCCCTCAAAAAAGGTTAGATTAGGTTAGACTAGGCTGAATTTACAATAAATAAAAAATGCATATGCTCAAGAAGTTGGCAAACTGATTTATTCCCTCTATTCTGCACTTAACTCGTACTTCGAAGTGTGTACTTGTTTATTAAAACGGTGTATTTTTTTGTAAATTAATTCGTTTGAAAAAAAATTTACATTTTTGACGTAGGTAATTAATTTTTTTTTTTCTTCAAATAATATGAAAATTGTAACAGTTTGAATAACGAATTAAATCAACAAACACTCTGCCTACGTACGAATTTTGTTGATTGTTGATGAATGCGTATTACGCAGAGGTTTTTTCTTTTTTTCGTGCCCTATAATTGAGCATTAATTATTTTAATACGCGAGTGAATTGGAATTACCGCATTGTGCCGTTATGGTGTGTATTGTTTTTCACTTTTCTATATACTTATTCGTAATTCTATGGTGCAGTTCTTGGTAGAGGGCGATTGTATTCTTTTAAAACGATTGTTGTTTTGTCGATAGGATATTTTTTACGCAAAAAAATCGAATTTGAATTGTTGTTGTTGTTGTGAAAATACTAGCACTTCTTAGAAAAACATAATTGTTTTGGAAAATTGGAATATTGGAAAAATTACTGACGTATAAATAATTTGGAAGGCGAATTTTGAGTAAGTTTGTAAAGTGATATGGTAGATGTGTTCTTAAGTGACGGGTGCTTTTTATTTTTTACTGGTTAGAGTTGGCGTGGGGTGGGGAGGAAGGGAACTCTTGCAACGAATCCCAAAATGAAATGCACAATGTGTTTCATCTTTGAAAGGTTGAATAGAAGGTCTGTGTTATGATTTGATTTTTTAACCAGACGTACTGAAGCAGTTTTTTGAATTTTTCAGTATTCAAAACCGGTCCCATTGTTTGCAACCGGTTGCCAAAAATTTCCAAAAAGTTGAAGTTGATAAAAATTTTTTTGTTGGTGTTGTAGAGCTTTTGACATTGATGACTTTTTCGTTTCTCGAGTTTTAACCTAATTTTCTTATATGATAAATTATCAATGAAAACCAGATTATTCAGAACTATCAACGTTTGGAGGATGGAGGAGGGAATAGTGATGAAATCCGTTTTGAGGCCCTAGAAGACCATTCAGGCTACTTTTGGTTATATCAGATTTTTATATATTGACCCCCCTCCCCCTAAGTAATTATCATTTTCTCAGCTCCATATCGACCGAAATTGATAAAATTTAGGCAATAATCTTAGACTGGCATCGAATTTGATATTTTTCAGTGGGGATGAGTTTGGGTCAAAATTCAATGGGGTTCAAATTTGGAGGCGGGGATACTGACGAGCTGAAATTCCAAAAAGAGTTCGTTATTACACCAATCAATAGAGGATCAAAAGTTACATGACGTATCCACAAAATCAGCGTACTATGTCAATTAGGAGGGGAGATATAAAGGGTTTCCTTTTTTTGATCTTGAAAACAGACCTTTCCTCTCTTACCTCTCCTCCAAATTCAGTTAGAGGGTTAAAATTTGGTATGTACATTTCTTAGAGTTCCTAAATGATTTGATGTTTTTGATTAGGGATGATCTTGGGTCAAAATTCAATGATGCCCAAATTTGGGGGAGCGGTTGCTGCTGACGGACTAAATTCGCAAAAATTGTTCGTTATTAAACATATCAATAAAGAATCAAATGTTGCATAACATATCCAAAAATCAGCCTCCTATGTCAATTGGGAGAGGGGGAATGAGGGATTTTACTTTTTTTGACCTTGAAAAAAGTCAGTTCCACGTATATCTCCTTTCCAAATTGAGCTGGGGTATTAAAATTTTGTATGTACATTTAGTAGAAGTTTTTAATGCACCCTTGAAAGTTGTAGGGTAAAAAATGATCAGTATTTGAAAGTCTGCAAGCTAAATTAAAGTTTTTTTTTGTAGTTTGAATTTTTTAGAAATTTTTGATAACTGGTTGCGAATTACCAAATTGGTTTCAAAGCTAAACAAAATCGAAAAAAAAAACGTTGTAGTTAATGGGCCACGACCCTGCGTGTAAAATATATATATATATTTTTTTTACTTTTTTTCAAGTAACAAAAACACGAAAAAATTGAGCAGTGGACACAATGACTGCCTTTCTATCCTCTCTTTTTCTCGCTTCCTTCCGAAGTGAAGAAAAAAACGATTTTGAAAATTTACTTCAAAATGTTTCATGATTACGTGGTTTTTTTCACCTAGCTAACGAATGCACATGTAGTTCTTTAAAAATTAAAGCCATGCATATTACCAAAAAAAAAAACAGAAAAAGTTGTAACACTTTGAAAACAATTTATTCGCCAATCCAGCTGTTTCAAATTTTTTTCAAGTTCAAATATGAAAATATACAAATATATAATAACGCCGATGGTTATGTTAAAAGAAGGTTTTTGCTTGTAGTTGTACCTAACACAAAAGTGCATTGAATTCCCAATTTGTCTAACGATAAATACGACGTGTTCTCGTACATGTGGGGAGAATTCACTGCTAATTTTTCATTATGAGTTAGGTACATATTATCGAAATGTAATAGGAGTAAGGGAAAACTGACGAGTACAAGTGTACGAAACGAAAAGGAAAAACCACATTACATGTAATATCTACATACCTACGAACAAAATGTTCTGTTTGAAACGGTTTTTGACGGTGTTGTTGCTGTGTTACGATTTCAAGGTAAGCGTTTAGTAACTTCCTTTGAACAAGTTCAAAGGAAATTACCAATTTTAAGAAATGATACGTCTACGAAATTCGTTTTTTACCCACTTTTTCAAACTATATCGAAATTATTATATCTACATAGACTCCGCTATCTACGTATGGAAGTTCCACTGAAAATGGTATCCCTTCAACCGAAACCAACGATATGAAATCTAAAGGAATGTTATCGTGGATTCCTGATTTGTGCTCGAAATCGTACAATTTCCTCTTCGGAGATGAAGGAGTATTGTCCAGAATTTTACCTCGATCAAAAAAGCAAACGGAAATGTGTTGTTGTGTTACGCAGCAACATGGAACCACTTCTTCTATTTTGGTAAAAGAAACTAGAGAAGTTCGGGATGGTTCGACGAGCAAGCCCAACACGAAAAAATGTCCCAAAGTTATTCGAAAAAGTGGTAAAGTATTGAAAAATCTGGGTATGTTTGGAGGAGCAGTAATCTACTTTTGTGGTTTTTTCCTCGGCAAAACGTGTGAAGAACTTGCTGGTGTGACATTGTCAATTCCATATGGTATTTGTTTAGGTTGTGTTAGAGTAGGAGAATGTATATTTGGTGATAAAAATTAATAAATATAGAAATTATTGGTATGCGATAGTGTTTGATTTTATTTCAGCGAAACCTTTCGATCTTGGCGGGTTCGTCACGATGGAGCGAATGCATCTAAGCCTTGAAGATATTTTTAGTCGGATTTGCCGGACAGGGGAATATTGACGAAATTCGTTTTTTTGCTCAGCACCATATCTCTGTTTCCGAATTTTGGAATTACCTTTCAGCTTTAAAAATAATTTTAATCTTAGTAACCACCCTCTTTTCCATCCTCTTTACAATGATGAAAACTTCCATTTTAAAGTGTATTTAGAACCTACCTCGTTGATTTTTTTTTAGAATTTGCCAGCCTTTCGGAACATGAATGTAAACGTAAGAAATTTTTAAACTGCCATAGCTCCGAATTGAAGAAGGCTACATAAAATATTTTTCCCCTCCAAAGGTGTGTTTTTATATGCGCTTTTTATCTTAGGCTTCACTCGATCCTCAAAAATTTTGTTTTTTGCATTCATTCCTGAAATTATATAATTTAAACAATAATTGATTATAAATAAAGTTGTTCAACGTGAAATTTTTTGTCAAAAAAATGGGTCAGAAATTACATAACGTCGTATATCTTCCTGACAAGATTATTTTAGTCAACGTTGAACTTTCGTGGTCAGCAATCTGCACCTTCCACAGGTGTTTATTTGAAAATTGAAAAAAGAAGTAAAAAAAATCATTGCAAGAAGCTGTGAAATGGAAATTCATTGGTGGTAAATTTTTTTCTGGCTCGAATGTTTAAATAGACATATACAATATAACATTAATTACCGCTTTGAAAAATTTTCGCTTGTACGTGTGTAACCTGAAAATGTAGTGAATTCCCAATTTACACCACGTTAAATACAACATTTTATCTGGTTTTATCAATTTTTTCTACCGATATTTGTTTCGAGTCGAAAGAATTCATCGCTAATTTTTCATTACGTTTTATTACTGAAACACAACAAAAGTGAGGGAAAATTTACCAGTACAAGAGTATAGAGTGAAACAGTAAAGAAATGTGTTTTACTGATGGTAAACTGCAATACGATATCTTTCAAGTAGCGCACCATGCAGATAAAAATTTTTCCTACAAATTTTGTTATGTACATATTTTGCCCTTCTCCATTATTGAAGGGGTAGCATTCGTTTGAATTTTATGAGCACCTTGAAATAATTGAGATAGGCAAATTTTGTATACAACTAAAAATGCTACTAAAGCTGTTTTCTAAAGAGGTCTGCTATTCAAAACCATAATTTGGACGAACGTTTAGTTCTCAAAATTTTACACTGTCTCGATTCCCCCCCTCCCCATATAAAATTTTGAGAACGAAAATTTTCCCAAATCATAGTTTTTTTCAGCATTTTTTGTTGTACCAAAAATTTGTCCATCTTGATTTTTTGAAGGAGCTCATAAAATTTTAACGAATAATGCTCCTTCAATAATGGAGATAGGCAAAAATTGTTGGAAAAATATTTATTCATAAGATTTGTCAGTTGAATTGGTGATCAGATCGTAATTCTGATACAGCTCCTTTGTTTAAATTTTAAGTGCCTGTATAACGATACCAATGGGGAAACAGGGGGGGGGGAGCGCGGTCAAACTATCACAGTTGAACTCGTCTCTAACCGTTTTATTCATCTATACTAAAGCCATTCCTTATCTGTGTAGAATGTTGAAATTTCTAGGGAACAGAATTTCAAATATTCTCAAAAACTGAAAAATCTAGTCATTCTAAAAATAGTGATCGTCAAGTTGAGCAAAAAGTTATGAATTTTTGAGAAATAAAAAATGAAGAAGGTCAACATTTTTTTAAGTTAGTTATTTTTTTAAAAAAGATATATCTTACTTCTGCTGTAATACAAATATAAATTTTTTTTGTTTATGTAGAATGACTCAATCATAGACACTGAAAGATCAAGGTGCTTCTCTGCAAATCACAGGGGAAAGGGGATTGCAGAAAAGTTTTGTAGATAGTTACTCACTTAATATCCATGAGAGAGCGCTGATATTTGGCCCGAAAAATTACTTTTTTTTAGCTTTCAAAATGGATTTTACGTGCAACATTTTTTTTTTAATTTTTCCTGTAATCTGATTGGTTGAGTTATTCATGAGTTGTAATGGTGATCAGCTGATATGACATCATGTGACACCAGATAGTTTACAATTGTTGTTGTTATTTGTTGATAAAAATATCAACATTCATTGTTTGGGGTCAGCTGCAGTCATCCAATCAGAATGGAGGAAACATTTTTGGGTGACAAGTAGCAGTGCTCTCTAGCGGAACATTTGTTAGTAATGATGTTATGTACCAAATCCTTTCACGTCTGTGTCAATCAGTAAGGCATCTTGGTGTTTCAGTGTCTATAGGCTAATTTTTCATTTTTGTACTTTATGTTGTAATGTTATTTTAAAAAATTAAAAAGTTGAAAAAAATGGATGACGTTTGCCCTTCATATTGAAATGTTACTTGAAAAATAGAAAAATAGAAAAATTTATGTCTTTTGCACTTGATGTTAAAATGTTTTGTCTAATTGAAAAATTTTTAGAAAATTTCGATGTTGAAGAAATGGAAAAATTAGAAAATTAAAAAAAAATTAAAAACATCAAAAATTAAATAATAAAAAAAATTTTTAATTAAAAAATAACAAAAATTGAATAATTAAAAAAATTTAAACATGAAAAAAATAAAGAAATAATGACATGGAAAAATTAAAAAATTTTAAAAAGTTTTTGATTTTTGATTTGCAGTTTTTGATCAAAATCCTATTATGATAGATGATGGTATAATTTTTATTTTATTGAGAAATAATAAAAATAGATGTCAAAATGGTTTTCATCAAAAACTCGGGATAAAAGATGACTATGAATAAATTTTGAACTTCATATTAAAACTTGGCATGGATATGTTACGTATCCATGATTTAGAATTTTTCCTTGGATGGGAAAAGTGCCTATTTTATTTTTGAGAATTTTTGAAATTCTGTCATTTTGAAATTTCAACATTTTTTTTTCAAAAGTTCACACCCTATTGCCGTATGATATGATATACGAAGCTGGTCCATAAATGACCTTTTTTGTTCATCGTGTTGATTACTATTTTTAGTACGCTTCAATTTTTGTATTACGGCCTAATACTTAAATTTTGGAAGAAAAATGACAATCCTATGATTTCAAACTCAAGCGTTAAGTAGAGGTAGGCAACTCCTGAAACCAATCTGCTTTTCACGACACATTTTTGGTCAAGCCTTTGTAAAATTTTTGGCAACCAAAAAAAAAAAAAAAAACTGCATTCGGAGACCAATGGTTATGTACTCGTCAATATGAATGGAAAATTTTTTCACATTATGCAGATTATTATTGCACTACAGAGATATTTACTCGTAGGTACTTGGTAGGAAATTCGTGATATAACGGTGCTTATTTACTTCTCCTTGAAATATGCCATGAAACCTCATATTATGATGTGTAAATTGGCATCGAATGTAATGAAAACGACGTAGAACGAAGAAGGCGTTTTCTATAATGACTGATAGTACATTTGCATACATATACTTTTAATCAACATTTGGACAATAAAAGTCCTTAAAACATCATTCATTAGTATTTCCTATTCTTCCGCGTTTTTTTACACCCACATACTTTTGGGTTTGCTTTAGTTTTAGGGTATGACTGTGTACGACACGATATGCTGGTGGTGTTGGTGTAATTTTTCATCGAGCTTAATGAATAAAGTTTTGATTAATGAAAGCGTATTGGGTAATAGATAGGTCTAGGTACCTTTTAATTTATTCCTATTCGGTATTGTTTTTGTAGTAAAAATTCAGATTGAGCATGCTGGGGAAATCCTTCTCGCTGTATCGATGGAAGTGTTACCGCGGAAACGAGTTCAACTATTTTTTTTTTTTTATTTTATTTCTTAATTTCGAGTGTTATTGTAATTATCTACGGTACAGGAATATAAAGACGAAATTTACGACGTGTATTTTTCCATTAATTTTCGATCCGTTTTATATTTACATGTATTTTGTAGTTTTCCATTTTATCGGCCTATACATATATGTTCACGTACAAAATAGGTTTTTTTCTTTTGAATGGGAAATGCAGATACGTGCAGGATATCTTGGTAAAATGGGAATAATTCCAAGTAGATCGAACGAAACTAGTTAGCTGCATGGATGACATAATTTAAAAGCCACATCTTTCTTCTACGTATAGAACTAGTTTTAACCTAGATGACTGGTCAATATACTATACCTAGACCTATCTATACGTTTTGTGTTTGCACAAGTTTCGGAAATTATATTTACCTACTCTATGACTATAGGTATTTGAGATTGTTATGTAGAGTATACGGGACGGCGCGGTGGCCCTCTCTCGAATGTATTTGAAATTGAATTCAAGTAGGTAATAGATAGATAGGTACTTATCGTTGGCCACATATACGTATTTGTATTGGTACTTTTGTTATGTAAAATGAATTGTCGACTTATGAAGAATGTCAAGCTTGTGTTACGTTATCTTTCGAAGGCTCTGCGGTACATTTCTAGACTGGTTTTATATCGGGTCAAAAATATATACGGACGTGTACAATTGTACCTACATTATAGCGACGCTGTGCTGCCTACGTTTCGGCCACTTGTGGTAAAATTTTGTTAACTGAAAAGATGCGGATGTGTGGATGAGTCGCGTCGTCGTCGTCGTCGGGGTCATGGAGTATTACGAAACTGCTGATATACGTGTGTGTGTGTGTGTGTATGTGTTGGCTGTACAATGCAGACACGTAGGTAAATAAATGTAGGAGGTTGAAAATGTAATGGGAGGATGTCCAAGAATATTTTACGCCAATTTACATACATTTATAGTGATGGCGAATTGTACCATCGAATGTAATGTCGAGTCTACTTGTAAGTATTTCTACGACGTGAATTAGCTTTGTTTGTATTGAGAGTGTAGAGATGCCTAAGGTAGTATCAAGGAAGACTAGTATTTGAAATATGCTACACGTTGGATGGAGGTTTAGAGTTGAAAAATTATATTGAAGATGTGCTTGTATGTGGATTTATCGAGAAGTTTTACGATATCGAATGAACGATCAACATGGATACGTTTAACCTAAGCAATATTCGACGAGAAATTAATACGAATGAGGGAATTGGTAACATTGACTGAATAAATGGAGATGTGCTGGTGTAAAATGGGCCTTTGAAGGGTGGAAATAATTTATACGTAGATGATTTGCAAATTTTTTTGTTTTCGTTTCCAAGTAATGTAGATCCTTTCTTTGCTTTCTTATCGTTTTACCTTCATTTATCTTTCATAGTATCGAGTTGAATTTCCAGCGTTGAATTGGAGCAGGTATGAAGAGAGGTTGCTAACTGGGCTGGATTCTTAACCCATCGAAGGTCTTCGATTATGTGCGAAGGTCGCTGCAATAGTTTGTCTAGACTTTGAATCGAATGTACGGTATGGCGATGAATTTAGAAATTAAGTGAATTAACGAGGAGCTTTAAAAGTGATGATACGTTTTTCTTTCAGAATTATTTTAGTTAAGAGTAGGAAGGCTTTTTGAGTATTCGCTTTCGAATAAATTATATACGAATAATTATGGGATTTGAATCGATTAACGTTGGTTTTAATAAGCATTATGTAAGCTTAGCGATAAATTTTCGAAAATTTATCGCGTTTAAAAATGGTGGAAGCCGAAATGAGGAGAGAAGAGATGGAATATCGAACATTCATCGTTTCTTAATAATATTCGCGAAATTTGTGATGTTATTTTTAGTTGATAAAATGATGTTTGGAACTGATGGAAGGTCATGTACTTCTACGTAATAATTTTGATACACTAAATTTTGAAATTTTTTCAATTTATTTCCCTTCATAAAGTAAAATTAAAAAGAAATTGTGTTTGAGATGTGCATATCGTAGCACTGAACGGAGTCAAGTTGCCTCTAAAATATGAGAAGAGATTGGAGGAGCAGAATGTTGCGCTAGCACCCCCCTCTTTCTCCTTGCACCATGTTTTCGAGAAAATTTATCAAGTGATAGGTTTTGTACGACTAAAAATGTTGAAATGTCATTTTTACAGATCAAAAATATCCTTAAATTCACCTTTCCGGATCTTCAAAGCTTGGTATACTAAATAAAAGACGTTACTTTTTTTTTTTTTCAACGAAAATGATGAAGGCTGAGGACTTGAGCTCTTACGAAAATTTTGACCCATCTAAGTTTACGGTTTGAATCATCTTTCGTGTTTCGAAAAACGTTCCAAAATAATTTAAATATCGTTCATCATAGGATTTTTAATGATGCACATTTTGATTGAGAAATAAAGTTTGTAAAATTTTATATCACGATGAAATTGTACTACGATAATTTTTTTATGCATCAAAAATAGGAAAATTACACCAAAACTATTCGAATCGCGATATTTTGTTGCAACGTATCTTGATTTAATTTTTGCCTTTTGTGAATGATTTTCATAATATTTCAGAAATCAGCCAGCGAGGTAAATGCTCCATTACTTAAATTATCAGGCTTTGATTTCGACGAAACTTGGATAATTGGGAACAGTATGTTGAGAAATCTTCAAAACCGAATTTTCATGCTGTCTGAATTAAATTTTGGCGAATTTTTTAAAAATTTATTGGCGAAAGTTGTGATCCACGGTGTCTGGTTGAAACTCCAATTCGAAGTTTTTGCCTGATTTTTTACTTACGTCATATTGCCAAAGAAAACACCAAGGTGCCATAATCTATCTAGGCGGGGTTACACCGACTGAGAAGGGGGAAGGGGAGTATGAACGAAACCGGTTTTGAGGTACTAGAAGATCATCGAAATCCTTATTGGGAATAGATGATTTTTTTCATTAATTTTTTGTTTTACCGAAGACTAAAATTATTTACTCGGCTCAGTACGGACCAAAATTGCTCAGATTTGGCGATTAAGCGTACGTTGGTAGGGGTTTAGATATATTTGAGTGGGGATGATCTCGGGTCAAAATTCAGTCCTGTCTAAATTTGAAGAAGGGAGTGCTGAAAAGATAAATTCAAAAAAAATTATTCATTTTTAAACCAATCGATAGAAAGTCAAAAACTGCTTAACATATCCAAAAATTATTCTCCTAGGTTAAGTAGGAGGAGAGATATGAGGGGTTTCCATCTTTTTAACCTTGAAGAAGTCGGTTCCTCGCGTATTTCCCCTCCCTTCCTCCCCTTCAAACTGAGCTGAGGGAATGAAATAGAATTGTAGATGTGCATTTTGAAGATCTCAACATTTCACCCTAATTGCGCAATTCCCTCCTCCCCCCATAGTCCACGAAGGTAATTTTTCAGGCATTGTTTTTCGAGTTTCGTCCCTCGCATATCTACGTCCCAAATTGAATTGGATGTCTGGAATTTGGTATGCTGATTTAGTAGGGGTCCTAGATGTGTCTTTATGCACTTTACAATTTCCCCAGCCCCCTTTGTACTTTTGCAAACCACTCACAGTATGAAAAAACCTGTATTTTTGATCAACTTTTGTAATTACAAGTTTGTCTTTCCTGTATCATTCTTCCAATTTGTGATATGAAATTGAAATTTGGTATGAAGATTTGCGTAGAGGTTCTAGATGTGGTTTCCGGAGGGGAGGGAGGGGGTTCAACTTTCCATCCCCATTGCTCCCTTATACAGCCCCGAATAAATGGTTTTTTGGTTGATTTTTCAAGTTCGTCACATGTTCAACTTCCCTCCAAACTGAGCTAAGAGGTTGAAATTTGATATGTGAATTTATTATGGGTCCTAAATGTGCCTTTTGGTGGTTTCAACTTTTCATCCCATTGTACCCCCTTCACATCCTCAAAAATGTGATTTTTTAGTAGATATTTCTTATTTTTTGAGTTTGTGACACGGGTAATTCCCCTCTAAACTGAGCTACGAGTTTGAAATTTGGTAAATGGATTTAGTAGGGGTTTTAGATTTATCTGGGGGAGGGGGAATTTAACTTTTCATCCCCACTGCACCCTCTCGCAGCTACAAAAATGTACTTTTTGGGTAGATTTTCTATTATTTTTTCAGATTATGGCACACGTAATTTCCCTCCAAATTGAGCTAAGACGTTGCAATTTGGTAAATCGATTTAGTAGCCTTGAAAAAAGGTGTTTTTTTTGGTCGGTTTTTCGTTTTTTTTTTTTTTGTATGTTTGTGCCACGTGTATCTCCCCTTCCAATTTGAGTTACGAAGTTTTGACATTTCAGCCTTATTGCATCTTCCCACTCCCCCCAAGTTGTTTTTGGGGTGGTTGTTGTCGTTTTTCTAGTTTGTCTCTTACATATCTGCTCTCCGTGTTCAAATTGGAGGGGGAGGGGGGGTTGATTTGGCATGGAGATAAAGGAATAATCCTAGATGTGCCTTTTTGAGGTTTCAACTATTCACTAAAAATCAGAAGGGCACCATTTCAGATAGCTATGGTCAACATTTTTACTACTATGTTGCATTTTTCGATTTTTTACTTTTCAAATACTTGATTATTTACAATTTATACGTCATTCTCAAGTATCACCAGCGAGACTAAATCTTTTAAAATTCGCCTAAATTACAAAATTCAACTGGAATAGCTGAAAATTTGCTTCTCGAGGTTTTTGAACATTCTCTTTCCATTCATCTGGGTTTCATTTGAATCGTAGACCGAAAATATCAGCCGTTGCCTTGTAATTGCACTTTAAAAAAATCTCTATTACGATATTTACTGTACACGTTGAAGAAAATTGCAATCGATATTTCAAGTGGCATTCTTACATATTTAAATAGGTACCTATATAAACTGCAAATGCAACTGGGTACATTTAATTTCAATCCACGTGATCCGATGTGTTGATAATAGCACCTTGATCTCTTTCTATATGCATCGAGTAAGTAGTCCTCCTTCACCTCCGAATAATTTTTCTTCGCT
This sequence comes from Ferrisia virgata, assembly GCA_900060175.1. Taxonomy (NCBI): domain Eukaryota; kingdom Metazoa; phylum Arthropoda; class Insecta; order Hemiptera; family Pseudococcidae; genus Ferrisia; species Ferrisia virgata. The sequence goes on from FIZR01006542.1 coordinate 24,723, forward strand.
TCTAATCGACCCAAAAAATATTCTAACTCGTCCTAATCTAAAAATCGCTACAGTACAAGATAATTTCTAGGGCGAATTTTTCTTTGATTTTTTTTGTTTTTGCTCGTCTATCGCATTACATACGACGAGACTCGGATGCCTCTGGTAGTCTCATACTATAAACATGGGAAAAAACCTATTAATAAGAAATCGGGTTGAAAATCGCGCACTTTAAACGGTAACAATGCGGTGTAATTTCGTTGTCGTGGGTAAAATGGCACATCGCCAATTTCTTCCAAGTCAATGACAAACGGTTTCGTAACTGGTGGCTCATGACATGGGTAGATATTATCGACAGTTGGACACGTTGCTGTTTTTATTTTATTTTATTTATTTATTAATTTTTTTTTTTTCGTCCTCAACACATTAAAGATACACCACTGCCGCTGTACAGGCAAAAGCCATCATATTGTTCTGTGTGTGTGTGTGTGTGTGCGCGCGTATAATACCACATTTATCTGGAATAATTTGCACAGGTATAATAATTAAATGTACGCAGCTCTTAAAGACCGCATTCGCAGATACGCTCAGATATTAGGTATGCAATGTATACAGGATAGAGTCGTTATTATACGCACTTTATGTGCGAGTAAATATACAGTTTATATTTCAAGGTAACCATCTATCTATACGAAAACAGGAAGAATATGCTTTTAAATATGAAATATATACCAGTGTTCCGAGACGAAAAAAAAAAAAAAAAAAAAAAATT